>MU700069.1:174107-192170 GCA_026770625.1 Nicotiana glauca
ATTTCGACGCGGAGTAAAAATTTGTATGTAAAAATTTATTAAAATTATAAAAAAATAGATATAAACCATAACTTTAAAAATATAATGGGTTCAATGTTAAAAACATTAAAATTGAATCTATATGATTTAAATTCTGGATCCGCCTCCACGTTAGAAGTATGAAAAATAGTCAGCTTTTTGTATCAAAGTGGAACAAAAGAAATGGGGTTGGAGGGCCAAAATGGAACATGGCTGAGTTAAAGTGCCAAAATGAAAATTTTGGCCAAGTTTAATGGGCTGTGTATGTATTTGGCCATGGAAATTTGGCTGAAAAATGGTCCCTCACGCGCCTAAAGGGAGAGGCAAATCACACACTAAATCTAGTGAACTTTTGTGTTAAAGTGGAACAAAAAAAATGGAATTGGAGGGCCAAAATGGAACAAGAGTTAGTTAGAGTGTCAATATGCCAAGTTTAATGGGTTGTGTATGTATTTGGCCAAATTATAAATTAACTTATAGAATGTATGTACGTAATTTATTATACTAATTCTTAGACTAGAAAAACTATATAAAAATTGAAAAGGTATTGATCAATAAAGATATTTTTCTCGCATTAACAATAAATGAATCATGTTCTTTTAATCAAGATAAAGAACAAGGCACTTGTTCGAAACCAGATTTTGTACATAATTTATCATTCAGGTACGTATATGAATGTATGAGCATGTATTTATAGTAGTGCATATTGCCTTAATGTTCTGATCAAATGCTCCAATTCTTTTATATAGAAATTTATAAGTAAGGGCCCTTTTGTTTTCTTTGATTTATTATTCCATCTATTGACTTGATGTGAACGTTGTTGCAGTTTGTGTTTAACCAAAAAATAGATTTTTTTACCAAAGCTAGAATTTAGAAGAATCGGGTTACTGATAATCGAAAAAGTATGTAAAGAAAAGAACTTGAAGTTGATATTATCGGAAAGCAAGAAAAATAAAATATATTTCAATAGTCACTTGTGCCTCAATTGATTACATATCTCTCCTTTTATAGGTCCATTTGGGAATGCACGTATGTCTAAGTCATAATGATGTTGTTATGAGTAATTAATGACATAAAATGCTACGTTACATAATCATTACATTGAATGTATATATTTTTTAACGGCTTCAGCATTTAATACCCTTTACATCCTGTATTTGCATTATTTTCTTTAGCTAGGTTCATTCTCCTCATTGCTCGTATGTGAATAAGCTTAAACAGGAACGGGTGCTGATTCTCTAGTCTAGTGCCTCTTCCTTTTTCCTTACTCGGGCATGTTTCATAATTCTTGAACTGTAGCTAAGTATAACTCACTGACCATTCCACGTGTCATTACACGTCACCATGGATATAATTTTTTCCAATACAGATAGTCCCCCCACTTTTCATTTATTCATCAGTTTGAATATTTGGGAAGTGGAATTCATTTAAGGAGAATTTTTGTCACCATTAATGCTCTGACAGAGTTGACGCTTCAATTGTCACTTCCTTTTAATGCTCTAGACACGTGTCATTCTTTCATTGGTTGCACAATTTCACAGCACTTTCTTAGGCTTTCTTTTCGGCTTCACTGTTCACGAAGTGTCAGTTATCATTATTATGGTTCTTCCATCATCGTACTTTTTCTTTTTTGCCGGTTACCCATTAGTATAAATATAATTTCTCTTCTTGTCTTTTTTACATAAAGCGTATCAAACACTCTAATCCTCCGAGACCTCCTTATTATTTTCTGCTTCACTTCGCCCTTCTCTGCCATGGCCTCACAAAATCCTAACCCTAAGAGAACCCCCATTCTGGATAGCTTCCCCAATGCTCCGATTAGGCATAGAAGAGGGGGTAGACTTCGTAGCCTTGGATCTGCTCGTGGTGGTAGTACATCAACTCCTTCTTCTAGCTCTGGTCCCTCTTCTGGGACTAGAGGTTCACATTCTCAGAGGAGTTCTTATCGGAACAAAGAATCTTCTGAGCCACTTCGTGAGCCTCTGGTTGAGGAAATAATCCCCTCTTAAATCTCATTTCATCATGATAGAGAGTCTCTTAAGTCCCAAGTTGCTTCTTTAGACCGTGATGATCCTTTCCCTACTAAAAAAAAGATATCTTAGCTCCCATAGTTCGTAAGGAATGTCATTGGAATGATGATTTCCCGATCATCGTTCCTAACTCAAATCAGAGGATCACATCTTACTTAATAGGATTTTCTTTTATTTACACATATCCTTTTACTCTAGGGTTTAAACTGGCCATTGACCCGGTCATTCTAGACTTTTGTCATTTCTTCGACGTGTGTTTGGGTCAAATTGGTCCGATTGTGTGGAGGGTTGTTGCCTGCTTGAGGCATTTTGCTAACATGGCGGATGTTGAATTCACTTTTCCTTACTTAATTCACCTTTACTCCCCTAGGCTTTTTCGAAATGGCGTGTTTGGCTTAGCAGCCAGGAGTAAGAGGGTTTTAGTGAGTCCTAAGGATGATAAAGACCATGGCTGGTATGCCCGGTTTGTTGCTGCTCCCAGTGTTGGTTTAGTGGGTAAAAAGAACATCCGCTTTCCTGAGAAGTGGAATTTTGCACGTAAGTGTTAAATTCTTCTTGTGCCTTCTTGTTTCTAAGCTTGCTTATTTTTCTTAATCTTGCTTCTTTTTCTTTTCAGCAACCATCGGCGTTGTGGAGTCTGTGCCCAACTTCCGTGGTTGGGTAGAAAAGTTACTGAAGACTGCCCCAATGGAGGGTAGATCATGAAAAACTCTTTCCAACCGTTATGGTTGAAAAGTAAAAAATCATGGTAAGAATTTCTATTTTTATCTTACCTATATTTAAATACTTTTGTTGTTCTAACTTTCACCCTTCCTTTTATCAGGTTTTGCCATTCGTGGAGTTACTCCAGAGGCCATTTTGGCGTCCCGTGACTCCTTAAGTGCTCGTATCTCTTCAGATCATGATATATTCTTGGGATCTGCAAAGAGAAAATTTGCTGAAGAAGATGATTCAGAGGAGGAAGATGAGGGTTTTTTTGTGTCAAGACCACGAACCAGGAGACATGTCGTCTCTGAAGATGAGACTGATGTCTCTCACCTATCTCTTTCCGAACCTGTTATCACTCCGGTGATTATCCCTAATGATGAGGTTTCTCCTCCTCTTGACACTCATGAATCAATAAATCAACTTTTTATTAGTGGTTTCAGTAGTGGGGCTTTAGGACCTGTTCTAAATGAACCTCCTTTGTCCTCATTTACCTCTTCTGTACCTGTGGTTGCTTCTTTACCTTCATCAACTAGTACTTCTGTACCTTCCTCCATTATCTTTACTCCTTCCACCACTCCTACCTCAGTAATTTCTCCCCCCATTGTCCAACGTACGGAGGTGGGCTCTTCAAGTAGGGGTTCCGCTATGAGGAGCGTGACCATTGAGGTTCCTGCCAAAAACAGTCTTTTAAGAAAGTCAGAGCAAGCTGATACTTGGATCGAGCCTTTGATTGGTCCCATTGAGAAGGCTAAACTTGAAAGCCATAGTAATCTAACCCTAATGAACGATATAGTACATGCCACTCTTAAGGTATTTTCTTGTCTTTTATTTTATTAAGACTTTTGATTGCGAAGTCTTGACCTTACCTCTCTTTTGTTTGTGTAGGCTAACCTCATTACTGAACTAATAAATCGAGTCTCTCTTTTGGAGAAGTTGACTCATGACTTGGAGAAGACTGCTTATGATGCAGAAGAGGCTGCCTGTGGTTCTCAATTGGAGGCAAACAACTGGAAGGGCCAGTTTGAAAGTGTACAAATCGACATGGAGAATTTGGAGGAGAGGAAAAATACCTTAGAGAGGCAAGTTCAAACATTAACCTTCGAGCTGGCGATGATTAAGGCTGCCTCAAGCAAAACTAAGAAGGAAAAAGAGCGCCTTGAATCTTCCTTTTCGGAACAACTGTCCAAGGCTAACGAGGAAAATAGGGCTCTAAAGACTTTGCTGGCTCAGAAGGAGATGCATGCTAGGGAGCTAGCACAAAACCTTTCACGGGCACAAGAAGAACTACGAGTTTCTGTAGACAAGGTATATGCCCTAGAGAGTTCTCATTCCACCCTTCAATCATCTTATAATTCTGTCTTGGCTAAAAACGAAGAACTTAAGAATGAAGTTGCTGCTTGGGAGAGAGATTATGAACTTCTTGAAGAGTCAACCAATGTTGAGGTAAGTTGGACCTTCTTAATGTCTCGTCGTGATACCTTAGTGGAAATGGGCCAAGAAAATTTTAGCCTGGAATCAGAATTATCCAAGGTGAATGAGGCCATTGAACGAGCACAACAGCCACAAGATTTCTCATCTCCTGAGGTTGAAGTCCATGTGACTAAAACTTCTTTGGCTGAGATTGCCGCAGTTGAAGTCCCCGTGACTGTTGAAATTGGCACGAGTGTCATACCTTCCTCGAGTACATCCGTGCCTCTTGCTTCTAGTCAAGCTGAGACTTTGCATGTTAATGCTCCTACTGCAGTGATTGAAGATCAACCTTCAACTGTTGATGATGTTGTTCCAGTTGAGCCCGCTGATGATCTTTCTTCAGTTCCTTCTTCTTGATGAAAAAGTTTTTACAATTGTTTTAAATTTCCTTTTTGCAGGTACCTATCTGGAAAACGATATTTAAGATTTTTGGATTCTTGTGATAGGTTTTATTTTATTTTTTGTAATCAAACCCTTGGTTATCAGTTAAGGTTTGATTTTAGACATACAAGTCCCCAAGTCTTGTTATGGGGTATTTTTGCATGAACAATTCGATGACTAAGTTTATACTTAGTCTTTAGTTTTAAAGTATTAAGAAGTTATCATTAAACTTCCATCTATTCTAAAATATTAAGAAGTTATCATTAAACTTCCATTTGTTCTATTCGTGCCTTTTATTTTCAAGGACTAAAAGAATAGTCTGTATTTTTGTTCTTAAAAAATGTTTTTATTAACCTCACGACTAAATAACATGAGTTTTATAAATGAGGGCCCCTTTATATTTTGACACTTGATGAAGAAGACGTCTCAACTTCATAATGGTATTTATTATACGATAAAAGAAATAGGAACGCACATGTTTTTTTTCAATAACTTGGACAAGCTTTTATTTCTGAACTTTGACAAGTTCTGAGTAATACTTTAAATGTATTTGAATTACATCTATAACTTTCTCGTAACTGTTTTTCTTGTAACAGATTTATACAAAAGTAGAACACTAGATACAAGGTTTTTCCTTATAACCCATTTCAGCACATAGTCTTTACCCTAACTGTTTTGAGGAACCTTGGGTCCCTTTAACTTCAAAACATTAGGAAGGGTTTGAGAGGTGACTCCATTGTTCTCATGGGAAAGAATACTATGATGAATGCCATGACTCCTTAACTTCCACTCCGTACTTGACTCTTCTTAGGCTTGATTTTTACTCAATCTTCTTGCCTTTTATATACACGTGACTGTATATTTTATGCAGTCCCCCAAGAGTTTGAGTGTTGAAGTATGAAGCCTCGAGCACTTGATAGTCTCTTTCACCTGGTCCTTTTCCTGAAAAGGAAATACATACGGGACTGGGGGATGCGATTATAGATGAAGACTACTTAACCCGTTTATATGTCTATCAGATTAATTGTAACCCTGGACCAGGAATTTTAGTTTATTCCATTTTGCCGTGCAGGTCGTGACTCATCATTTAGTACGGGTGAGCATTTTTCCTATCATATAAAATCGTTAGTAAGATTTTAATAATTCAAAAAATCAAGTTTAACATGGTGATACCTGATCGTGGGTTTTCCCTTAGAAGTAGTATCTCTTCAAATGAACAACATTCCAATGTGAAGGAAGTACCTTCCCGTCCATTGTTTCCAATTCATAATCTCCTTTTCCTGCAACATCACGTACCATGTAGGGTCCTTCCCATGTTGGGCTTAGTTTACCTGAGTTGGCTACCTTTGTCGATTGAAAGACTTTTTTAAGCACGAAGTCCCCAATTTTGAAGTATCTCAGGCGAGCTTTCCTGTTGTAATATCGTTCGATCACTTGTTTTTGTGCCGCCATTCTTATTAATGCAGCTTCTCTCCTGCCTTCCAATAAGTCTAAATTGATCCGCATCTCTTCATCATTAGACTCTTGTGCTGCTTGTGAGAATCTTGTACTTGGTTCTCCTATTTCAACCGGGATTAGTGCTTCAGCTCCATAGACCAAAGAGAAGGGTGTTTCACCTATGCTCGTTTTTGTTGTTGTGCTATATGCCCATAAAACTCTGGGTAACACTTCCGGCCAATTACCCTTTGACTCCTCTAATCGTTTCTTTAAATTGTTGATTATAACTTTGTTCGTTGATTCTGCTTGCCCATTACCCACTGGATGATAGGGTGTAGATGTAATCCTTTTGATTTGCCAACTCTCAAGAAACTCTGTGACTTGAGCCCCGATAAATTGAGGGTCATTGTCGCATACGATTTCCTTTGGTACCCCAAATCGGCAGATGATATTTCGCCAAATAAAATCTTTAACCTCCTTTTCTCGCACCTGTTTAAATGCTCCTGCCTCCACCCATTTAGTGAAATAATCAGTAAGTACGAGCAGAAACTTTACCTGCCCTTTTGCTTGAGGTAATGGTCCTACTATGTCCATTCCCCATTTCATAAATGGCCACGACGCAATGATCGGATGTAATAATTCTGCTGGTCGGTGTATATTGTTACCGTATCTTTGGCATTTATCACATTTAGCCACGAAACTTTCCGCTTCTTCTTCCATTTTGGGCCAGTAGTACCCCACTCTAATCATGATTCTTACCAGTGATCTTCCTCCTGCGTGATTCCTGCAATGCCCCTCATGTATTTCCCTAATTACATACTCCATCTGAGAAGGTCCGAGGCATCTTGCTAAAAGGACACCAAACATTTTACGGTAAAGGTTGCCCTATTTTAAACAGTAACGAGCTGCCTTTTTTCGAAGCGCGTATGCTTTCTTCTTGTCATCAAGGATGGTACCATAATGTAAAAAAAAGTAACAATTTCATTTCTCTAATCCCAAGTTAAATTATTAAAATTTACCTCGTTCTTATCAGGTTCGAGAACTGAGTGAAATAAATGTATAACCGAGGCGTTTGCATTGTTTGCCACATCTGCTGCGGATGCAAGATTGGCTAAGGCATCTGCTTCAATATTTTCATCCCTCAGTATTTGGATGACCTTCCAAGTTTGAAACTGCTTTATCAGTTCTCGTACCTTTTCCAAGTATTGTTGCATCCTTGTTTCCCCAGCTGTATAAGTCCTCATCATTTGATTAACCATAAGATGAGAATCACTTTTGATCACCACTTGACTTATACTAAGTTCTCGTGCCAATTCTAGACCTGCAATCACAGCTTCATACTCTACTTCATTATTAGTTACAGAGTGACATTTAATAGCCTGCCTAATAGTTTCACCTGTAGGTAGTACCAAAATGATTCCTAATCATGCACCTTTTATGTTAGATGAACCATCAGTGAATAAAGTCCATGTTCCTAGATTAGCCCCATTAAGTACCTGAACTTCTTTTTCAGCTTCTAACTGCACCCCTTGGTGAAAATCAGCCACGAAATCAGCTAATATCTGAGACTGTATTGATGAGAATCACTTTTGATCACCACTTGACTTATACTAAGTTCTCGTGCCAATTCTAGACCTGCAATCACAGCTTCATACTCCACTTCATTATTAGTTACAGAGTGACATTTAATAGCCTGCCTAATAGTTTCACCTGTAGGTAGTACCAAAATGATTCCTAATCCTGCACCTTTTATGTTAGATGAACCATCAATGAATAAAGTCCATGTTCCTAGATTAGCCCCATTAAGTACCTGAACTTCTTTTTCAGCTTCTAACTGCATCCCTTGGCGAAAATCAGCCACGAAATCAGCTAATATCTGAGACTGTATTGTTGTTCTAGGTAGGTATGTGATTTCATATTCACTCAGTTCTATGGCCCACTTGGCTAACCTTCCTGACAATTCATGCTTATGCAATATACTACGTAAAGGGTATGCAGTTACCACAACAATGGGATGACATTGAAAATATGGTCTTAACTTTCTAGATGTCATGATTAAAGTAAGTGTTAGTTTTTCTAGTTGTGAATACCGTGTCTCTGCATCTAATAAAGATTTACTAACATAATATATAGGAGATTGTTTACCTTGTTCTTCACGAACCAAAACCGCGCTTACCGCAACTTCCGAAACAGCAAGGTAGATGAAAAGTCTCTCCTCGGCCTTTGGTTTTGCTAGCAAATGCGGATTTGATAGGTAAGTCTTCAAATTTCTAAGTGCCTGTTGACACTCCTTATCCCACTCAAAATGATCCTGCTTTTTAAGGGCCGAGAAAAATTTAAAACATTTTTCCGATGATTTAGAAATGAATCTTCCCAAAGCTGCGATTCTTCCCGTCAGTCTTTGTACTTCTTTCTTGTTTGAAAGTATATCGAGGATTTCTTCAATGGCCTTAATCTGTGCAGGATTTACCTCAATACCACGGTTAGAAACAAGAAAACCTAAAAACTTACCTGATGCCACACCAAATGCACATTTTTCTGGATTCAACTTCATATTATATTTTCGCAAAATTTTAAATGTTTCAGATAGATGCGATATATGATCTTCTGAATGCTGAGTCTTAACTAGCATATCATCTATATATACCTCCATGGTCTTACCTAAATGTTCTTGAAACATTTGAGTAACTAACCTCTGATACATCACACCTGCATTCTTAAGACCAAAGGGCATTACCTTATAACAATAAGTCCCCCTGTCTGTTATGAAAGAAGTTTTTTCCTCATATCTTGGATCCATTTTGATTTGATTATAACCTGAGCATGTATCTAAGAAACTTAATAGCTCATGTCCTGCAGTAGCATCAATTAGTTGATCTATGTGCGGTAAAGGGAAAGAATCTTTTGGACAAGCTTTATTAAGGTCTGTGTAATCTACATAGACTCGCCACTTACCGTTCTTCTTAGGAACCATAACAATGTTAGCTAACCAGTCAGGATATTTTACCTCACGAATTGAACCAATTTTCAGCAATTTTTGAACTTCTTCTTGAACCACCTTATTCTTGAAAGTTCCTTGCTTTCTTTTCTTTTGTTTGATTGGAGGGTATGATGGATCTTCATTCAGTTTATGAGTCATGACCTCCGGTGGTATCTCTGTCATGTTAGAATGGGACCAAGCAAAACAATCTGTGTTAGCTTTTAAAAATTCAATTAACTTACGCTTTACCTCCGGGCTGAGATTGGCTCCTATATACACTTTCCTCTCGGGCCAATGTATAAATAAAACTACATCCTCTAATTCTTCTACTGTTGTTTTGATGTTCTCGTTCTCCTCTAGTTCTTGAATGGTATCAGGTCTTGAATCCACATCTATTTGCTTTTGTTCAGTTGAGGTTGATACCGTGTCTCCCCCAACTGAATTCTGTAATTGCTATTTGTCTTCACCCTTATTAGTTGAATCTACAACGGAATTGATGCTTCTAGAAGTTTGTTGATCGCCTTTGATTTGACATATCCCCCAAGGTGATGGAAATTTAATAACTTGATGTAATGTTGATAGAACAACATCCATGTCATGAATTCATGGCCTCCCAAGAATAATGTTATAATCCATTTCCATATCTATGACTTGAAATTTGGTATCTTTCACAATGCTTTCTACAAATGTAGTAAGGATTACTTCTCCTTTTGTTACAATACTAGAGTTGTCAAATCCCGACAAAGTATGCACTTTTGAGATTAATTTATCCTCAACTTGCATCTCGCGCAATACTCGTATCAAAATAATATTCACAGAACTGCCTGGATCAATCAAAACTCGTTTCACGTTAGTGTCATATACAAGTAAAGATATTACCAGTGCGTCATTATGTGGAGTTAAGAGACCCTCAGTATCTGTATCATTGAAAGTAATATTCTCTTCCTCTAGTATATGGCACAACCGCTTCCCATGAGTGATTGATATCTTAGAAGTTTTATTAGCTGCGGTATATGAAACGACATTGATGTCCTAACCCCCACTTATAACATTGACGGTTCTTTTGGGCGAGGGCGGTTTCGGAGGCTCCTGTCTATTCTTCATATATGCTTGTTTCCCTTTTTCACTAAATAGTTCAGTGAGATACCCTTGCTTTAACAAATGATCAACCTCGCCTTGCAAAAATCTGCAATCTGCGGTTTTATGCTCGTGGTCGTTGTGAAATTCACACCAATGATCAGGGTTTCATCTGTTTGGATTTGATCTCATCTCCTTGGTCCATCGTACCTTATCTCGCATACTTCTTAAAACAACTACGAGCTCAGAGGTGTTTACGTTAAAATTATAACCACCAAACCTTGCTTTTAAACTTCCCTCATTGTCTCGTGGTCCACGTGAATTCCGATTATTTCCGTACCTTGATGAGGAGCCTGATTCCCTGCTTCTGGATTTGTGATCGTACATTTGATTATCTTGCCTTGACCGTGAGTCCTTTTCCACAGGTCCCATGTAAGGCTCGTACCTGTTTTTACCAGATCTTTTTTCATTTTCTACACGTCTTGAACTTACTTTTTCTTTTGTTTTATGTCGTAAAATGATATCCTCTTCAATCCTCATATTTGTACTGTATATATTGTAGACATCATTCCACGTTGTTGTTGGGAATTCACGAAGGCTTTCTTTGAGTCGCCTCGTGGCTTCTGAACTCTTCTCATTCAAATTGCTGGCGAAAGCTATGTCCGCCCAATTGTCAGGTACTCGTGGCAGCATTATTCTTTCCCGTTAAAATCTATCTACAAACTCTCTAAGCAACTCTGAATCTCCTTGCTTGATTTTTAATATGTCTTCCATTCTCTTTTCCACT
This sequence comes from Nicotiana glauca, assembly GCA_026770625.1. Lineage (NCBI taxonomy): Eukaryota > Viridiplantae > Streptophyta > Magnoliopsida > Solanales > Solanaceae > Nicotiana > Nicotiana glauca. The sequence goes on from MU700069.1 coordinate 184,996, forward strand.
TTTTGAGCTCCCGAGTGTGCTTTAATAAATAGATTTGCAAGCTCAGCAAACGAATTTATAGGATTTTCAGGTAAAAGAGAATACAATGTTAAGGCCCCTTTAGTGAGCGTTTCACCAAATTTTTTGACCAAGACCGATTCAATCTCTTGCTTAGTCAAGTCATTGCCCTTGAGACCTGTTGTGAATGCAGTAACGTGATCTCGTGGGTCTGATGTACCATCGTACTTTGGAATGTCAGACATCTTAAATTTCTTTGGAATTGGGAGGGAGCAGCACTTGGCTTCCATGGTTATTGAGAATATTTATCTATATCTACTCCCTTGATCACAGGTGGTACTCTGGGTATTTGTTCTATGCGTTCATTTTGCTCCTTAAATTGTTTCTACAAGGTTAGTACAAGAGTTTGTAAATCAGAATTAATTGGATTACCTTGATCTCCCTCCTGTGTTTCACTAGGGGTTCCACCACTGCCTGAATTAACTAAACTAAATGAGGATTCTCCAAAATATTATTGTTTGGAGTAGGTGTGGGTGGAGCAGCAGGTAATTGGCTAACAAAAGCCTGAAGAGCTTTATTGACTTGTGAGGCCATAAGCTTTTGTAAGGCATCATTCATAGCCTCTTCATTCAGAAATTGACCATGTTCTTCTGTGTGAGACCTATCAGGAGTGCCTTCACGAGATTGACGCGGTGAGTCTTGTGGAGTTGGAACTTGATTATCATTATTTTGCGGATCTTCCTGATTTTGCTGATTGATTTGATTTCCTTGAGTGTTGTCGTTGTTGTTCGACATAGTTGGTTCAACACAGAAAATCAAGTTAAGATATAATTGATTATCAGATTTCCAGTAACGGAACCAATTTGTTTAACCAAAAAATAGATTTTTTACCAAAGCTAGAATTTAGAAGAATCGGGTTACTAATAATCGAAAAAATATGTAAAGAAAAGAACTTGAAGTTGATATTATCGGAAAGCAAAAAAAATAAAGTAAATTGCAATAGTCACTTGTGCCTCAACTGATTACATATCTCTCATTTTATAGGTCCATTTGGGAATGCACGTTATGCCTAAGTCATAATGAGGTTATTATGAGTAATTAATGACATTAAATGCTACGTTACATAATCATTACATTGAATGTATATATTTTTTAACGGCTTCAACATTTAATACCCTTTACATGCTGTATTTGCATCATTTTCTTTAGCTAGCTCATTCTCCTCGTTACTCGTATGTAAATAAGATTAAACAGGAACGGACGCTGATTCTCTCGTCTCGCCTCTTCCTTTTTCCTTACTCATGCCTGTTTCATAATTCTTGAACCGTAGCTAAGTATAACTCACTGACCATTCCACGTGTCATGACACGTCACCATGAATACAATTTTCCCCAATACATGTGGCACTTAGCTTGTTTCATAAATAACTCAAACACTTGTCTCCCCAAAACTTCTTGCATCTAGAATGAGTTTCAAATGTTATGTGTTTTTTAACTGCATGTACGTACTGAACCTAGCTAGGTTTAATTAATTTACTTCAACCAAGCTAACATATCATACATTATTCTTTGCGTTAAACTAAGTTTTGGTAAATTGTTGTACTTTTTCTTTTACCTGTAGTAAAAGAGAAAAGAAAAAGAAAAGAAAAGGAAGGGAATAAGTTTATAAGGTCACAAAATTACAAGACAGAAAAGAAAAAGAAAAAAACAAATTTCTAGACCTCAAAAGGTGAGACTGAATGCTGGAAAAAGCATGTGTTTATGGAGTAAAACATCCATACTGGTACTGCCTCTGCCTGTGTACTGATTTCATAGTTTAAAGCTCTTTTTCTGGGAAATTGATGCTGAAAATCGACTCCGTGTGTGCATGTGTCATCTCTTGCGCATTAATGCCCTTTTCGATACTACTACCTCCGTGATAATATTTTAATTTAAATAATAAATACTATGAGTATAACAGAAAAAAATTATCTTCTTTTGATATGCTTAAAGTACAACAACAACAACCCAGTATAATTTCACTTAGTGGGGTATGAGGAGTGTTAGTGTGTACGCAGACCTTAACCCTACACTGTGGTAGAGAAGCTGTTTCCAAATAGACCCTCGACATTCTTCCCTTCAAGTATTTCCCACCTTGCTTTTGGGGAGACTCGAACTCACAATCTCTTGGTTGGAATTAATAAATAAAAATAAAAATTTATTTTTAATATACATGTCAAATAAAAATGAACGGATGAAGTAATACTATTATAATTAAACATGATTTTCAATTTCTTTAACCATTCAATATGTGATTTTCAACGTTTTTTCTTTTCAGAGTTTGAAACAGTGATCTCTATATTTGTGTCCATCGGAGAGACCTGCTGAAGGCGGTAAAGTGCTCCATATTAAAAAAAAATATATATATTTTGCTGCGAAACCGCGATGTCTAGTTAATGGCTGAATAACCCTAGTCATTGCTTTGCGATACTTTGTTTTTTTGGTCGGATGCTTTGCGATACTATTCCTAGCGTTTGAAAATATATTTGGTTGAAGCTTAAAAAGGTTTAAGTTGCGTTGAAAATTAATTATTAAAAATTGAAGTTGTGTTTGGACATATATTTTATTTGAAAAAAATTAAGAGTGAAAGAAAAAATTTATCCAAAATTATCCTAAACCAGATTTTATTTATAAATTTATTCCACGAACAAACAATATTTTCAAAAAAAAAAAAATTAGAAAAAAAAATGACCAAAATGTATGACCGGGGAGCTTAATATAGGAACTTTTTTGGTGTTTTAACTTTTCTTTTTTTCTTCGTATCAGGAAATTGGTGCACCAGATAACACAGCAGCCGAACATCACATCGGTTTTATTCGACTGAAAAGTTATCGAATACTTCCCGAGCAAACCAATCGAAATAAATCAAGGGTAAATCACAGTCAATCATAATTAATCACTGAATCAGAAGATAAATTTGAGATATATGGATAATCAATTGGAGAATGATATAAACGGGGTTTTATTTATCATAGTAGCTTGACCTAACTCTCCTTGAAGAGGTTCAGGATCTTACAGTAGTCTTGTTTTTCGCCTTATTTATGGAGCATATTTCTCCATTTGTATGTATTCAGTGTTGTGTAGAAGAAGAAGCCCCTTTTTGAAGGTTCTCTTTCTTGGTATTTATAGCTTCGAGCTTTTTTATCTGGTCACGAGTAGTCGTAGTTTGGTCGAGGAGGCGTCCTCTTGTCGCGAAAGGGCCGTGACCCCTTTGTTCACCTGAAGAACAACTGTCATGAGCTAAAAGTCAATTGCATTGACCATTCGTTATAAGTTGGTTAGGACGGGGCGGATCCCGTGGCTGTTGTATGGTCAAATTTCTACCGATACAGTTAGTCCCTCCGTTCGTTGGGGTCATGCCTGGATCGACCTCGATGGACAGATAAAGTGGCGTAATCAGGAGGAGTCGGACTCGCCTTTTGTTTACTACTGGCGTTAAGAATTTTGAGATGGCCCGGGGTCCCTTTTCGGTGTTTACGTACCGTTATGATGGTTTCGGAGCTGAAACGCCGATTGATGAGGAAGCGCCATTTCGCGCGGTCGTTCAAAAGTGTGCACGTTTCCATGAAATTGAATTGTTTCGTGCCCAGTCATATATTAATGATGACTATTGGGTTTCGTGAAGGCATAGTCTGCTTCTTATAACTAGAGAGGATTTGTCATTTGCCCTTTACACATTCATTGTTCTTTTGAGAGAGATCGTGAGAAGCCTTTCCTTCTGCTAAATTGTATTTTTCTCTCCTCTTTTGATTGCTATCTGCCGCACCTCCTTTTTCGCCTAACGCACCCCGCGAAGGATGTTGTAAATGGAGTTTTTTCAATTAAAGGACAATCGAAACGAGATTCGTTTATTAAGAGATTCAGAGTCGCCACTTGGGAGATTTATGGTGTCCCAAGTCACTGGTTGAATCCCGAATCGAGGGAAAGTTTGACTCTATTTAACAGTCCGCGAACCAAAAATTCGGATAAGGAATTCTGTTAACTCGGGAGAAGGTGTTAGGCATTCCCGAGTTTTGTGATTCTAGCACGGTCGCTCTATTGTCATATTTGGCTTATTTATCTGATTTATAACATGCTTTAACTTTTGTGCAAATTTTAACCTTTAATCGCTTTTAATTATTTTTAAGGAACGTCGTTTAAAATATGTTTTTGGATCACGTCACATGAAATGCACCCGGATCCTCGACACATTTTATTCAACGTTTTGGGATTTGGATTTGGGTCGCATGAAATTCACACCCGAATTTATGAAGGTAAAATTATTAAAGACGCGCCTAAAGAGACTAACGCCTTATTATTTTAGGGAAAGCCGTGAAATTCGCTAAACAGCCCGTCCCGAAAGCTAAGTATTTTAATATATACATTTATGAGGGCCCCGCAATTTGTGCGTTTTATTTGATGAGGCTCGTCTCACTTATTTTAAAGGGTCACCCTAAAGTGACTACATTTTTCTATTTTTTCGTCTCTAGTAATAAAGAAAAGATCCTAATTAATTACATGCTTGTAAGTTCGGGCCTCTTATTAGTTATTAGATTAAGGCAAATGCAAACAGAAAATTGCATTCGAGTCGCATAAAGGGAGATTGTTTCGTGTCCTATTCTATAAGCGAATATTACTAAAGCTGAAATTATAAATAGCATACGAGATTGACAAAAATATTAAAACAAACTAACCATTCTCTAATTAATTTAAACTAACAGTATTAGATGAATTGAACCGTTGGAATTAACTATGTGTAATACAAAAGCCATTTTTTGAACTTTTTTTTTTACTTGTTGAAAAATACATCAACGCTTACAAACTGACATCATGCTAACGTTCATCACTAACATTAGTTACTAACATTATTCAAATTGCTATTTAAAATGATATTATTTACTCAAGTGACCATGCAATTTCAGAACTAGACACATTAAAACCAACATGCTGATTTCCATTTGAACTATTTTAACCTGTAAACTATTTGAAATTATTTTATGACTAGCTGGAAACGCATTAACTACACTATGTTTCATAACTAGTAATCACCAGCTAAGATTAATTACAATGGATATTCACAGGTTTGTAGAGATAGATTCAACAGTCCAATTTATACACTTATCAGTCAGTTGCAAGTAAAAATTCTACCCAATATCCAGTTAAAGATGCGAGAGAAGTCAAAAGGAAACTTGACAACATTTCATTTAATCTCCAACTTCAGGTTTACATCAGTACATAATTTCAGAGTGTGTACCTGGATAATGGAAAATAGAAGGAGGAGGAGTAGTCAGCAGTAGTAACACAACAACAATAACAGCAGTAGTGCAACAGCAGATGCCAACAGCAACAAGACACAACCCAGTAATTCCAGAAATTTTTCAAACCAAACAAGACTGGTACCAATTCCAATGCAGCAATACAACAGCAAAACCAACAACAGAAACAGGCACCAGGAACAATATGAAACCAGTAGAACCCAACAGCAGCACAAACACCCCAGGCAGAACTTGAATTGAACCAAATTTGGACCCAAAATTCCAATGACATAGTTATACACTCATACAGACTGATTCTTAAGCTTTCAAAAGAAGTTCTCTCTTACACTGATTAAGGAAGAACTCACAAGACTGATCTTCAGGATTTCAAAAACCAGCGAGTTTTTTAGCTCTCAATACTGAACCCTTATGGTTTCAAAAGCCCCCTAAGAAACTGATTCTTTAGCCTTTTTAAAAACCACCCCTATTCTGTCCAAACTCCCTTCTATTTATCCAATAAACCAGACCCTTTACTTGGGATATTTAAACAATTCAGAAAATTCTTGCCCATGATATTCCCTTACAGCCCATTACTAAATTTTTTGTTTTATTTTAATTCATTTGTCCCCCACTACTATTTTTTCCATTCTATTAATTAATTCCTAGCATGGGCAACATATTTAATTACTCCTTTTAACACCTTCACATACCACTATGTCTTGTTCCCTACTATATATTAAATAATACCTTATTTTAATATTATTAGTGCTTAGTGGACAGAGCACTCAAATTAAATAATTCTTCAAGTTTTCAATTCCCATATTATCCTTGAAATTACTGAAATTACTGTTCTGCCCCCCAAACCTTCAATCTGTAACAAAACTATCAACTCACCAAAACTGATTCCTAATTAAACACCAAATCACTACATCTATAACCAAATCAAGCCTAACAATTGACTAATTAAACACATGAAACTAATTCTCAATCAACGACATTAGGACAAGACAACATGGTTAGATTCACATCAAAAACAAACTTAACAGAACAAACAAGTAGATTCAAATCACTAAAATCAATTATCAATTGAACTTCAAATTAAATCCAACAGCAATACAACCAAGATGAAGGATTCAATGATTCTAAGCAAATCACGATTCTAAATTAAAACTTAGACAAAAGATGAATGAGCGTTGTAAATTCACTGAATCAAAAACAAACTAAACTTATATGCAAAACCTAATGAACAACAAAGGAAAGTAAAAGTTTACCAGACCACTACTAAATAATCACAAACAAACCAGAATTTCATTCATATGATCATATCAAAAAACAAGTGAATAACCCCATACATATGAGCAAAGAACAACTAAAAATCTGTTGAAGCAACACGAAGAGAAAATGCAAAATAAGGCCTCAAACGAATCCGAAAAACTAACCGCGAGGCAGCGTTATAATCAAAACGTGACGAACCGTAGACGAACCTCGATATGGAAGCTTCGAAACTCACCGGAAAAGCAAAAATGAGAGGTATGGCTGTGTGTGGTCGTTTGGAGAAATACAGGAGGGTGGTCTGGAGGTAGCCAGTATTGGTTGTTACTGGGTTGCTGCTGGTTAGAAGAAAACGTGAGGGAGACGAAGCAACAGTAGTGGATGGTCGTTCATGGATGGTCGTTCATGGTTGATCGGCTGTCAGCGACGTGAGTGGTCGACGGGGCTGGTGGTCGACGAGTTGGGGATGACGACGAAGAAGAAGAAGAAACAACGATGGTGGAGGGGTCGTTTGTGGCTGGACGTGAGGAGAAGGTGGAGATGGGGTGTTGGGCGATTTAGGGTTGGCGGCTTAGGGGGTCTCTCCTAGGGTTTTGGTTGGTAAGGAAATGAAATGAAAATGGGGGGGGGGGGG
>MU700069.1:192183-204861 GCA_026770625.1 Nicotiana glauca
ACCGCGAGGCAACGTTATACTCAAAATATGACGAGTTGTAGACGAACCTCGACACCTCGATGACCATCTCCTGACAGATTTGACAAGCGATCTCCTTAGGAGACTCAAACCAATGAAGCTTAGGTTGAGGAAGAAGGTTGCGATGGGGGTTACGGCGACTAGAGGGATTGTTTGGAGCTGGTTCATGGCTGGAAATGGTGTTAGTCCAGCTGGTCGTGAGGGTGGTGACGAACGATGAGGAAGACGACGGGCAGCAACAAAGTTGGTCGACGAGCTGAAGGCTGCTGGGTTGAGTAGCGACGGAGAGTGACGACGACGAACGACGAGACAGCGCATCAGGCGGTCGTTTGGTCGCTGGTTGTTGCTGTTGAACGGAGGTTTAGGGTGTTCACTGGAACGTGAAGGCTGGAGTTGTTTCTCTGGTGGTTGACGAGTTGGTTGAGGGGTGGTCCGGCATTTCTGGGCAGAAGGAGAAGGTGGAGATGGGGAGTTGGGCGGTTTAGGGTTGGCAGCTTAAGGGGTTTTCTCCTAGGGTTTTTTGGTTGGTAAGGGGTAAAATGAAAATAAGGGGGGATTGTTTGGGTTATGGGGCAGACCGGGTCGGGTTGACCCGGTGGGTTTTGGGTTGGACTTGTAAGACACTTGGGCCAGGTTAATTCAAATTAGAATAAGAGGCCCAATCCGATTTTTCTTTCATATTTTTTTGCTCTCTTTTCGTTTATTTGATCCAAAATTAATACTTAAAGATCCTAAATTAAATTACAAGACCTAATTGAATTATCAAAAATAACTAATTAACTCCTACTAATAATTATCCCACTAATTAAATAATAATTTAAAACGAAATCACACAATATGATATTAAATGCTAAAAATGCAAAAATACATATTTTTTGTGATTTTTTATTTTTGTAAAACAAACTTAATTACTCCTAATTGTAAAATTAAATCCTAAATGCAAATGCAACATATTTTTGTATTTTCATTAATTTAACAAATCAACATGCACGGACAAATGCGAACAATAAGATAAAAATAGCACGAAATTCATAACAATTGCAAACAACACAAAATATTTTATTTTGGATTTTTGGGAGTATTTCTCATATAGGGCAAAAATCACGTGATCACACTATCATCATTGATGTCCTCATTTCTCCCACAAAAGCTTTCATTTCTCTCGCTCGTGAGTCAATTATGGCAGGAATTTCTTCTTGCGGTAATCTTCAGGCTAATTCTCCGGTGGTTGAAAATCCCGCTCAGTCAACTGAAGATTTAGAGCCGATGGAATGTGAAGAAGTTCCTTCGATTGATGAAGTTCTGCCTCGTCTGGGAAATCCGGTGATGGATTTTAGCGCCCTGCCAGCATGGAACAGGTGGACGTTGCTTCCCTCATAGGGGAAGTGGGGATAGCACAGATGCAGGAGCAGTGGGGTATTCCACGCTACGTCGAGATTTCACTTGCGAAGATTGAGGATAGTGTTCAGATCGACCGTCGAGGGTATTGCTCGTTCTATGCCTACCCCTTCCTAGTGGGATATACACTCCCGCTCCCGATGCCGGTGGTCGACTTTTGCCGTTATTATGAGGTGTGTCCGGCCAACTTTCTCCTTACCTCTATAAACTGTTTATCAAGTACGCGGAGCTAGCCGGTAGGGAGGTCACTCTGAGGCATGTGCTTAGCCCCTTTGCTCCTCAAAAGATCTACGGCACCATGATCCATGCACGCCCCCGAGGGTCGAGGGGCTTGGTGGTTGGGATGGACGACAGGACTAATCATTGCTTCTTTGAAAACTTTTTCTATATCCGGACTGAGCACCTGGTGGCGTACCCAAGCAGATTCCTGGAAGTTTGGAACTTTGCACGTAAGCCCTTGTTCCTGACTGGACAAACGCCCTGTTTTGACCTTCTTTACGCCTTGTGTTTGTGGTTATTGATTTACTTTAATATTTTATAGCCGAAAAGCTGTCGCCGCCCCCTTTGGAGGGGATCCGGGAATGGGTCGAGGCTGTGCTTCCTCGTACTGTGGGGATTCGCACATGGTCGACTTTTTGGGAGAGACGTGGTCGTAGGCCTGTGATAGGTGAAATATCGACTCCTTCTTTTTCTTTTTGGTTTCGTTTTGTTTTGATCACGCTCATTGACTCGTATATTCATTATGGATAGGGAGAACACGCCGTGTCAAAGCTCCTCAGTTGGCTTTCCGTCGGCCGACTACAATTGCCCGACTAGCTGCAACGCCCGTGCCTCGTTCAGTACCGAGGGTGGCGTCAGTTGAATCATCAACAACCACCTCTCCGACACGGGCTGCGCCACGAGATGAGAGGCCGTCTGGGTTCGTCCTTCCTCGGACGGGCTCGCCTTCAAATAGAGAGGAGGAAAGGCCATCGCAGAGGAGGAGGGTGGCATTTGCGGCGGCTCCTCCAGCAGTGATCAACTTGGATTCTCCCCCGACGGACTCGGAGAGTTGTGCGGCAGTGGGGCCTGCTGTTGAGGGGGGGAGTTGGTTGGAGTTGCCCCAGCTAGTTCAAGCCAAGGGCATGTTGTTGCTTTGACGACCCGGTCGGAAGTTCCTGTTGTCGAGGCGGATGGTCGATCCTTAGAGGCTGCCGTCGTGGTCTCGGATATACCCTCGTTGCCCACGGCGAGTTATTCTATGCCGTCGGCGGCGGAAAGGGGGAAGAACGTGGTGGGGGACGAGTATGAGTCTGAGTCCGATTTGGACCCTGACAATGTCCGTATGTTTGAGGAGGGTATTACCAATTATACGGTGCGCGCTGGGGGGCCGACCCGTTTAATTGAAGTCCCCTGAAATTTGAACTTACTGACCAAAGGAAATAGCTTTGTGTCGCAGTTTGAGTTGTTGTGTTCGGAGGCCGAGAACGCGCCTTTGAGGAGCATTTCGGATATTGAAGTGATGGATGAAGTGGCCGTGATGGGCCTGAGGGTACGTAGTACGTTTCTAGCTCGTTTTTTTTAGCCTGGGCCTTAGCTTTAACCTCTATTTGCTTTGCAGACTTACTTCTTGGAGGTGGAGAGAATTCGCAGAGACAATGTCCGCTCGAGGATCTTCCTGCGGATGCTGGGAAAATATCGTCGTTATCGTGATCGGTGCTGAGAGTTGCACGAGTTTTTGAGGAACAATCCTCGCAACCGGGCTCTGTGCGAGGAGCTGGCAAGGGGGGACCAACAGCTGTTGCAGGCACTGGGCAGCAAAAATATTCTTGAAGAGCAGATCCGTCGGAAGGATGACGAGCTTGAGGTGGGAAAGGGGATCTCAGTTGAGTGTGCGCATCTACAGGGTAAGTTGAGGGAGATGGAATTGGAGGCGGAGTAGAATCGGGCTAAAGCAGCGGAAATGGCTGTGGAATGGAGTGGGAGACTGGCGGTGCTGGAAGGCGAGGTTGTTGCCTTAAAACTTCTGGAGAAGGGTGCCTCGTCGAGGGCTGGGGTGTTGGAGGCATCGATTCGCGTGGACGAGTCCCGGCTTGAGTCGGAGAGGACTACAACGGCCCTTAGAGAAGCGGGGCTTAAGGAGCGGATTGGTGTTCTTGAGCAGGAGGCCGAAGTTATGTCGGATCGGATTGCGGCCTTAGAGGAAGAGAACCAGCGGCTGCGGGACCAAGCTGGGCCATCATCCACTGCTGTTCCTAACCAGGCTCGTGAGCTTTGGGTCTATGCCGAAGCTCAACGCGACGTTTACAAGAACTTGTGGGAGGCAGGTACTGTGACCGAGGCCGTCTTCGAGGTGGCACGTCACAAGGCTCGTGAAGCCCGTACCGACTGTTGTTATGATGCAGCGACGCCCGAGGCTGATGATGATGCGAGTGGCGGTGAGGGTGGCACCGAATAAAAAAAGAGAGTTTGTTATTATTTTTTTTGTTCCGTTCGTCGGTTGGTGTTCAGGTGTTTCTTTTTATTTTTCTTTTTCTTGTGTTGATCGACCGGGGCCGGGTGTAAGCGGGGAGGACCCGCACTCTTAACTTTGTAGATAAATGTACTCTTTTTTCCTTTGTTTGTCTCGTGCTTACTTTGTACCTTCCATTCCTCCCCTTTTCTTTTTGAGCGTGTTTGAAGAGATGACTCGCCTTTGAATTCGACCGAGGTCAGCGTGTCAGTTTTTGACTAATAAGGGTGTTTGCTCTTCGACTCGATATGAACGGAGCGGAGCAGTCGTCTTGCAACGACGACGCTTAGCCTCTCTTAGCCCCAGTCCCAGTTCGAACGCGGTCGGACTACCGACTGTGATGGTGAAAACGCAGCCTTATAGCTCGAGCGGGGTCGAACTCTAATTTGGAGGCGGAGGCATGTGGCCTGAGTCCTAGTTCGAGTGAAGTCGGACCCATATAAGTTTTGACGACGAAGGCACTTGGCCTGAGTCCCAGTTCGACAGATCGAATCCTAATAAATTTGATGGCGAAGGCACTTAGACTGAGTCCCAGTTCGACTGAGGTCGAACCTAATAAATTTTGACGATGAAGGCACAGCCTGAATCCCAATTCGACTGAGGTCAAACCTAACAAATTTGATGGCAAAGGCACTTAGCCTGAGTCCCAGTTCGACTGAGGTCGAACCTAATAAATTTTGATGGTGAAGGCACTTAGCCTGAGTCCCAGTTCGACTGAGGTCGAACCTAACAAATTTGATGGCGAAGGCACTTAGCCTGAGTCCCAGTTCAACTGAGGTCGAACCTAATAAATTTTGATAGCGAAGGCACTTAGCTTGAGCCCCACTTCGACTGAGGTCGAACCTAATAAATTTGATGACGAAGGCACTTAGCCTGAGTTCCAGTTCGACTGAGGTCGAACCTAATAAATTTGATGGTGAAGGCACTTAGCGTGAGTCCCAGTTCGACTGAGGTCGAACCTAATAAATTTGATGGCGAAGGCACTTAGCGTGAGTCCTAGTTTGACTGAGGTCGAACCTAATAAATTTTTATGGCGAAGGCACTTATCCTGAGTCCCAGTTCGACTCAGGTCGAACCTAATAAATTTTGATGGCGAAGGCACTTAGCCTGAGTCCCAGTTCGACTGAGGTCGAACCTAATAAATTTGATGGCGAAGGCACTTAGCCTGAGTCCTAGTTCGACTGAGGTCGAACCTAATAAATTTGATGGCGAAGGCACTTAACCTGAGTCCTAGTTCGACTGAGGTCGAACCTAATAAATTTTGATGGCGAAGGCACAGCCTGAGTCACAGTTCGACTGAGGTCGAACCTAATAAATTTTGATGGCGAAGGCACAACCTGAGTCCCAGTTCGACTGAGGTCGAACCTAATAAATTTTGATGGCGAAGGCACAGACTGGGTCCCAGTTCGACTGAGATCGAACCTAATAAATTTGATGGCGAAGGTACTTAGCCTGTGTCCCAGTTCGACTGAGGTCGAACCTAATAAATTTGATGGCGAAGGCACTTAGCCTGAGTCCTAGTTCGACTGAGGTCGAACCTAACAAATTTGATGGCGAAGGCACTTAGCCTGAGTCCCAGTTCGACTGAGGTCGAACCTAATAAATTTTGACGGCGAAGGCACAACCTGAGTCCCAGTTCGAATGAGGTCGAACCTAATAAATTTTGATGGCGAAGGCACTTAGCCTGAGTCCTAGTTCGATTGAGGTCGAAACTAATAAATTTTGATGGCGAAGGCACCTAGCATGAGTCCCAGTTCGACTGACGTCTAACCTAATAAATTTGATGGTGAAGGCACTCAGCCTGAGTCCCAGTTCAACTGATGCCGAACCTAACAAATTTGATGACGAAGGCACTTAGCCTGAGTCCCAGTTCGACTAAGGTCGAACCTAATAAATTTTGATGGCGAAGGCACTTAGCCTGAGTCCCAGTTCGACTGAGGTCGAACCTAATAAATTTTGATGGCGAAGGCACTTAGCCTGAGTCCCAGTTCGACTGAGGTCGAACCTAATAAATTTGATGGCGAATGAACTTAGCCTGAGTCCTAGTTCGAATGAGGTCGAACCTAATAAATTTTATGCCAAAGGCACTTAGCCTGAGTCCTAGTTCGACTGAGGTAGAACCTAATAAATTTGATGGCGAAGGCACTTAGCCTGAGTCCTAGTTCGACTGAGGTCGAACCTAATAAATTTTGATGGCGAAGGCACAGCTTGAGTCCCAGTTAGACTGAGGTCGAACCTAATAAATTTTGATGGCGAAGGCACAGCCTGAGTCCCAGTTCGACTGAGGTCGAACCTAATAAATTTTGATGGCGAAGGCACAGCCTGGGTCCCAGTTCGACTGAGGTCGAACCTAATAAATTTGATGGCGAAGGCACTTAGCCTGAGTCCCAGTTCTACTGAGGTCGAACCTAATAAATTTTATGGCGAAGGCACTTAGCATGAGTCCTAGTTCGACTGAGGTCGAACCTAACAAATTTGATAGCGAAGGCACTTAGCCTGAGTCCCAGTTCGACTGAGGTCGAACCTAATAAATTTTGACGGCGAAGGCACAACCTGAGTCCTAGTTCGAATGAGGTCGAACCTAATAAATTTTTATGGCGAAGTTACTTAGCCTGAGTCCTAGTTCGACTGAGGTCGAACCTAATAAATTTTGATGGCGAAGGCACTTTGCATGAGTCCCAGTTCTACTGAGGTCTAACCTAATAAATTTGATGGTGAAGGCACTTAGCCTGAATCCCAGTTCAACTGAGGTCGAACCTAACAAATTTGATGACGAAGGCACTTAGCCTGAGTCCCAGTTCAACTGAGGTCGAACCTAATAAATTTTGATGGCGAAGGCACTTAGCCTGAGTCCCAATTCGACTTAGGTCGAACCTAATAAATTAGATGGCGAAGGCACTTAGCCTGAGTCCCAGTTCGACTGAGGTCGAACCTAAAAAATTAGATTGCGAAGGCACTTAGCCTGAGTCCTAGTTCGACTGAGGTCGAAGCTAATAAATTTTATGGCGAAGGCACTTAGCCTGAGTCCTAGTTTGATTGAGGTCGAACCTAATAAATTTGATGGCGAAGTCACTTAGCCTGAGTCCTATTTCGACTGAGGTCGAACCTAATAAATTTGATGGCGAAGGCAATTAGCCTGAGTCCCAGTTCGACTGAGGTCGAACCTAATAAATTTTGATGGCAAAGGCACAACCTGAGTCCCAGTTCGACTGAGGTCAAACCTAATAAATTTTGATGGCGAAGGCACTTAGCCCGAGTCCTAGTTCGATTGAGGTCGAAGCTAATAAATTTTGACGGCGAAAGCACTTAGCGTGAGTCCCAGTTCGACTGAGGTCGAACCTAATAAATTTGATGGCGAAGGCACTTGGCCTGAGTCCGAGTTCGACTGAGGTCGAACCTAATAAATTTTTATGGCGAAGGCACAGCCTGAGTCCGAGTTCGACTGAGGTCGAACCTAATAAATTTTGATGGCGAAGGCACTTAGCCTGAGCCCCAGTTCTACTGAGGTCGAACCTAATAAATTTGATGGCGAAGGCACTTAGTCTGATTCTTAGTTCGAGCGAGGTCGAACTTACTTTGATGGCATTGTTTTTGGGTGATTTTCGATCCCTGGCTTGGAACATCCCTGTGCCGGCCTCCGACCTGACACAACATTAGGGGTGAGGGAAATGCTTCACACTTCTATCCTGAGGGAGAAGAGGAGCTTCTTCTTCTTCTCGTTCGGGTTTTTTCGGATCTTAGTTTCCTTTGATGCATTCGAATATTCTGTGCTCGATGTGTTTCCTTTGGCTTCGATCCAGGAAGAAACTATGTGATTTCGCTAGGAAATCCCCACAGACGGCGTCAAATTGTTCGACTGAAAAGTTATCGAATACTTCCCGAGCAAACCAATCAAAATAAATCAAGGATAAATAATAGCCAATCATAATTAATCACTGAATCAAAAGACAAATTTGAGATATCTGGATAATCAATTGGAGAATCAAAATAAACGAGATTTTATTTATCATAGTAGCTTGACATGCCTCTCCTTGAAGAGGTTCAGGATCTTACAGTAGTCTTGTTTTTCGCCCTATTTATGGATCATATTATGTATTCAGAGTTGTGTAGAAGAAGCCACTTTTTGAAGGTTCTCTTTCTTGGTATTTATAGCTTCGAGCTGTGAGCTGGTCACGAGTAGTCGTAGTTTGGTCGAGGAGGCGTCCTCTTGTCGCAAAAGGGCCGTGACCCCCTTGTTTACCTGAAGAACAACTGTCATGAGCTATAAGTCAATTGCGTTGACCATTCGTTATAAGTTGGTTAGGACGGGGCGGATCCCGTGGCTGTCGCATGGTCAAATTTATACCGAAACAGGTTTGACAATGAGATATCTGAACTAAATAGACGGATTTATCCAAGAATGTAACTGTCATTACATTTAAATTGAAGAAATTCCCAACTATATGGACACTGAAAAATTCTGTGAAGTCAAGTTAGAAAAAAATATGTCATGAAATCTGTTAGAAAACCGGTTTGCATTACAAATAATTGTTACATACATATTATGAATATCACATTGGCTATGGTATGTGAACTTATATCGCATGACATCCACCAATGGAGCGTATAAGATAAACTATTTATGAGGGAATCTGAAAGTTCCAAAATGAAATTTAGAAATGATACTCGCACTTGTAATCCAATGAGTTATGCATCAAATAAAATTGCTATAGAAAGGGGGGAAAGCCAAGGAAAGGACCAAATACAGAAATCAACAATCTATATTAATTTAATTCTTCATAAGGAGAAGTTAATGACAAGTGTCTAAATTAATCAATGGACTTCAATTTTGATTAAGATAACATATATGAGAAGTAAAGTGTTTCTAGATTCAAAAGCTATACAAAATCATCCCTTCGTCCAATGTTTTTCTTAGCTGAGTTTTGACTATCTAAAATTGGATATGGAAGTATCATGATTCCTTACCTTAAATTCTTGAATTTTGATACAGGCTTCAGATAACAAAGAGTACTGGAGGGCAGCCCGGTGCACTAAGTTCCCGCTATGCACGGGGTCCGAAAAAGGGCCGGACCACAAGGGTTTGTTGTACACAACCTTACCCTGTATTTCTGCAACTGTTTCCATGACTCAAATCCATGACCTCCCGGTCACATGTCAACGGACTAATGAGATGACTACTTGATCCCCACTTAAGATTAACATCTTCCAACAGCATCATGAGATGGTAAATTATACTATAAAGTAAACAATAGTGAAAGTTGATTTCCTACAAAACTCTACTTACTCCAAGTTCTTGATCATGCAACTCTTATCTCTTTCGAATGAAGAGCACGCCTATAAGAACATCACAGCCATCTCACAAACCCTTTCTTTCGTCAAATTAGTAAATTGAGGTACACAAACGAGCCAAACTGCGCGAGAATTCCTAGTATTTCTCAGCTTAAGTAGCTTACAACAGATAATCAATAAACCACAACAAACCGTCAAACTAGGACAACTCATAGCAGTAAGATTCAGCTCATAGAAGCATTCTCTAGAGGTTCCTCCCTTACATTGCTCTCTTCCGCCCATACAAAATCACTAGAAGTGTCATCTTAGTTTTCATGTAAGTTGCAACCAACTTCACATCGTCTGTGACCCTTGCATTGAAATTCAGCTCAAGACGCAATTTCTAGAGGTTTCACCCTTAATTTACTTTCTTCCACTAATACAAAATCACAAAAATAAACAAATAAAGATGAGAGTGTCATCTTAGTTTTTTAGTAAAGGAATAACCACTTCACGTCATAACGGATGCAAGGGTCAGAAAAGGAAGAAACAAATAGAGTGGATAAAATTCAGCCCAACAAACATTCTCTAGACGTTTCACCCTCAAATTACTTACCCTATACATCTTACTTTTCAAGTAAAGTAGCAACCACTTCACGTCATTTCTGGTGCAAGCATCAGAAACAGGAGAACAAATACAAAGTATATAAAACGTTGTGGAGCCAATCAATGCTATGTTTAGATTTGGGACGGACCAAATTTTATATTTTTGGCTGAGCCACATCCAACAACGGTCAGAAGACTAGCTAGGGACCAACAGAATATCAGTTGTCCAAGGGATATTTATTCCTCAAACAGATTTAAGTTTTGTATATTTCAAGTAGAACCCTGATCCCACAAGTTGAAGTGCTTCAGCACAATAGCTTTGACGTAAGGTATGTAAACGAGAAATTAGATCCTTGCGAAACCATATCATACAAACAGAAGCTTGATTTCACCGGTGGAGGAAATGTTGTTAGACATTACGTATAGCAGACAATAGAAAGTGCATAAAGATTGCATGAAGCAAAACCATAGTATCATAGAGATTGACAAGATGGTAATCACAATTGTAAAAGGTAAACGGCTTCCAGTTTTCATATAAGACAATGTCGATGGATTAAATATCAATGAGAAAAGCAAAAGGTATTATCCAACAAGCCCGTACCTTCGATTCTGCAAACCAAAACATGGCCTTCTTCCAGCTCAGTCACGCTGCAGGACTTCTTTCTCAGTTATCCACAAAGAGGCTTCCTCATGATTGTTAGGTATTTGCGTTCAGATAAAGAACTTCTAAGTCAAACAAGGGCGCCATACATTTCAAACTGGAAGTAGCAAAAATTACAGTAAAGGAGAAACATCATTCTCAATATTGATGAGACATGTAAAATGGGAGAATTCGCATTTTGGCAGCAATACATTCAGCAAAGCTAAAACATGCTGCATAAATCTTCACAAAATTCCATTTGCACAAAATTTTGATCCAAAAAGAAGAAGTTATAACTGGACTAAAATAGATAAGCACATGCAAATAATCATAAAGTCAGTACACAAACACAAAGATAACCGTTTCATCTGCACTCAACACCAACTTCAGCAGCTCGTCTAGGCTTGTTTTTCCTTCTGCTCCCAATTTGTCTAAATCCAACCGACTTTATTAAGTCATTAGAGTTAGTTTTAGTTCCAACTCCATTTTCCTCCTTTACTGAATCCTTATTTTCCATGACTTGTGAGGGTCTCTTCCTCTTCTTTCCATCCTCAGCTACTTGGTTCTTAATATCTGTATTCAAGACAGAACCTTTTGCATTCTCACTACCATCTTCGTCCCCCACTACCTTCTCAACTTCTTCCTCTTCTTCCTCTAATTCACTCTTCGGCTTCTGTGGTCTTCCCCTTCTCCTCACCGGCATCTTCTCTTCTTCACCACTCATAAGATCCTCACGAACAGATTGCTTCTTTGCCTTTCCTCTTCCTCTACCCATTGTCCAAATAAAGAAACTTTGCTGGTGAAATGTTCTAGTATCAGGAATCACAGTAAAAACTGAAATGTCCTATGAATAAAACGAAACGAATATCAGAGGATTAAAGAGAACCAACACAAATTTACAGTACCAAACATATGGTGAGGATGTATTTGAGCTCATTAAACAAGTTCTGGTGAAGAGGATCCTGGTTCAAATAAATTCACCAACATGAACAATAAAGATAACAACGTTATCTTCTACAGTATCCTATCCTCAAAACTCAAACTAAAACTGAAATCACATACAAACAAATATGAAAAATGATATTTGTTACAAACAAACAAACAAAACTATGTCTTCACACTCAGCCTTAAGTGAAAACAGGACAAGCAAAACTGAGAACCATTTCAAACAAGAACCCTTCATAAATTATTCAACTACATTAACTCAAACAAATAAAACAACTAGAGATTGAAAAAAGGACTCCATACCAGAAAAAAAAAAAAATCATTACATAAACAAACTCAAAACAGAAAACTACACCATATCAGACATTCAGTAAACAACCAAACCATAACATTTTTGAAGCCATGTTCATTAAAAGGAAAACAAATCAATACCACAAATATTTAAGTTGAAAAAAATTAAATAGATACTAAATCATAAAAAGATTGAATCTTTGGATTAATCCACAAAAAATATACTATAAAGCTAGTATTTGATTTAATGCTGTGGGAATAGAAACATACCAAATGTAGATGATAGTTCAGGAAACAGCCACCATTTTCATCCTTAACCAAAAACACATCCCTTAAAATTTTATCAAACCGATATAATAAAAGCCCAATATATTCAGAAAGTGGTCCTTCTGAACCTAAAGATTATTTTGTCAATAAGAAAGAAAAAAAATTATCTGATAGAAAATATTGGATACTCAGATCAGAAAATAATAAGGAAGTAGTGAAAAGTTTAACATTTGAGTAGAGTTATGAGGAGAAGAATCTTTGCCATTAGAGGTTCAGAGAGCAATGGTAATAAGTTGAGGCAGAGAGGCAAACGCCAAATACGACTATAGAAGTTAAGAGAGGAAATAAAATATGAGAAATGTATATTTTTAGCCATTTATAAAATATTATATTTTACACAATTTTATTATTGTCATTATTATTGTTGTTATTTCATACATAATTTTTAGTTAGCAAATACAATTAATTTCGGATTAATTTTGTATTTTGCTTTTTTGCCCAACAAAAATGGGACAATAGTAGTAACAATAGTACAAAAATATTAAAATAATATTTTTAAGCACGGAGTCCCATTTAATGTGACTGAAGTTAAGAAGAAAAAAAAAATCTTTTGAATATTTTAAAGCAAGTGTGATGAGGTTAGATACACAAGTTGAGAAAGAATCAAGATTTTTTGAAACTTACTGATAATAGGTGAATTTGACTATGATCACGCCCTAAATAATCACATTTTCATGTTGTTTTGATTATATAT
>MU700072.1:0-60553 GCA_026770625.1 Nicotiana glauca
TAATCTCATTTCTGAGCTTACATCAATTAACTTACGACGTACTCTCATGTATGAAAACTTGGGGTGTAACAGAATGATCTCATTTTAATAATTGCATGCTATTACCCGTCCCCAATCTTATCAGCCGCGGATGCATTTGGGGCCACTAGTCCTAAAGGGAAGGGAGATTTGGGCTTTTTGTGGTTTTAAAAGGATAAAATTCTAAGGCGACAATCAAAAACACGTAGAGAATATATGGGGAAACACATAACAGTTAAAGGCTTAAATAGGCCTCCTCAACTTAAAGACGGATTGTTTAGCATGTCTTGCACATACTGGTTGTGGTCTTAATTAAACTTAAAGGTTGTGGCAGACTGGTTTATTAAATATTTCAGATAAGAAATCCGAATCAGACCTGTCTACGGATTGTAATTTAATGAAGTCATATTTAATTAACTAGTTTACCTTATGGCTTGCCTAGGTGAAACCTATAGGCATGATATATATTAATGCGGAAGTGTACCAATTTTAAAGAAGAAGACTTGTGGGTTACAGAAAACATAAGTTCTGTAGATATTAAGCATTGCCATTTACTGATTTTAGACTTATAAGCGAGATAGATGATTCAGATTTGGCTGATTACCCCTATAGCCATGCTTTCTAGATGTTAATGATTTTAAAACGTTTACAGTCGAAAGAAAAGTGCGTAAGTCCTATAGACATGGTGTCTAGAATGTTGCTTGTTATTTAAACCCATAAATACGTTTGCCTAGTGAAAGATGCATATATAGAATTCAGGAAGTCCTATAGACATGTTATCTATGTGATATGCTGAACAGCGGAAACTTACAGACATGGTTTCTATATGAAAATGCAAAACCTATAAACAGGATTTCTATATGGAAATGACGAATCTATAGACAAGGTTTTTATATGAAATGCAGAAACCTATAGACATGGTTTCTATAAAAGGCAGAAGTGTAGAAACTTAAAGGCGGGATTTCTATAAAGGGCAGAAGTGTAGAAACTTATAGACATGATTTTTTTATGTGAAAAATGCAGAAACCTACAGACATGATTTCTATATGAAAATGCATAACCTATAAACAAGATTTCTATATGAAAATGCGGAAATGAAAGCAGGACGTGATTGCAGAAGTGTGATAAATACCTATGAACATGATATCTACCCTTTTTGCATGCACGATTTACCCTCCCCTTTTCACTAAAATCCCATAAGTTATTACAAGATTATTATAGCACAAAATGAATAACAAAAAAAGAGATAAAATTACATCAGAAAAACTAAAAATTTCAACCTAGGAGAGCCTAATTCAGACTTCCGTCCGAAGCATGAAATAAACCAACTCCAAAGATCAAATTTCCAAAGCCTTTCTCTTATTTCGGATGTATCAGAGTTCCCTAAGAGTATAAGATGGACTCCAAGTAGTGCTTACACCTAAATACATTGCAGAATTGGATTATAGTGCAGTGTGGAAGGACAGGCCATCAAAAATCCAAGTTCAGAGGGAACTCAAGGTCCCAAAGCAAGGCTCATAGGAGGGGGAAGAACTTAGAAGCTAGGAGAGAGTGTAAGTTCAAAGACAGTATTTTGGGGAAAGCCAAGACAGGCTGGTAGTCATACCCAGCAATTGGAAGTGCTGGCACACCCCAACCAGCCCTTTAGCCACATTGCTTGGGAGTTAGGATCCCTTAAATGATCAAGTCCAGACATGAGCAACTATTTGGATGTTTCCATGTTCTGAACTTTAACTCAAACACATAGAAGGGAATAGGTGTACAAGGATTCACATCAGAAATAGATGCAAAGAGAACAACATACATATTTAACACTGAGCATAGACAGCAAAGTAGACAGGATTGTAGAAGCTGTAAAATAAACACATTGGGATGAGGTTAAAAACTAAATTAGAACATACCAGTTTCAGGGAAACAAGAGAAAGAAAGAAGTAGTCTTGTAAAGCGAAATTGCAAGTAAATAATCAGGATGCTATGATTAGAAAACTATGAGACTTGAGTGGTGTAAAGTATTAAATTGAAAAGCTGTGCAATTGAAATTGTTTGAAAAGTGTCGAATTCAAGGTGCGTGAAAGTATTGAATTGAAAGTTGTTTGATCGTGTTGACTGTATCCAATGTGTTAAAGAAGGCCATGTATTTATAGTGTAGAAAGAAAGAAGAAATAGGTAAGAAAAATAGTTTGAAAAATAATTTCACAAGGTTTCCCTTTAATTAAGGGATTCTGATGTCAAACGGGTAAAAATAATTAAGGAAACAGACCAATCAAACACCTTTTCAAAGCAGTCCAAGAGGGGTAAATACATAGAGGTATATTTAAGGAAAAGTCTTGACAGCACAGTTTTTGTGCATATAAGGAAAGGCAATCAATCAACAACCAATAAAATCAGAAATTGAAGATTTCATGTAAATGAACCAAGTCAGGAAGATGGGAAAAATCTTGACTTAAGGAAAATCAGTACTAATCAATTAAACCTAAAAGAGGATTCTGAATCAATCATAAGTGGAAAACCTTTTCGGAATGAAGAATTCATCACACATATAAAAACATGGAGCCATGCTCAAGCACGAAGAACTGTCATACTAATCAGTTGAAGAGTCTATCATAGAAAAATTTAGAGTCATAAACAAAGAAGTTCAAACTCAGTTCATATACTCAGAATGAGTCTGAGAGAATCCAGTGTTCCAAAATCGAAATCTAGTCCAAACACAAGATCAAAATTTGCCAAAACCCCCCAACTCCTAAGGTTTACAACACGAATGAGATACAGAGACGAGGAGACAAATATTTAAAATAGGCTCAGAGGTCTCTTTCAGAGACTTATGAGAAAACAACAGATACAATAGCAAGTTTGAAACAACAAAGTGAAGAAACTGATTTGGAGCATAGCATGTTTAAGAAAAATCTAGGACTTAAACAAGTTCAGAAGAGAAAAGAGGTAGTATAACACTTAAGAAAATAGTAGACGAAACATGTTTAAAGATAACTCGAACAAGGTCCAGTAAAAAAGGCAAAAAAAAGAACTGAAGAACTCAGTAGGAGATACATATAGTAGGAGAACGCAAAACACCAGAAAAGTATATCAACAAGGCACATAGGAAAAACACAGTAGGATGAACATGTAAGCATGGTGTAGAAACATAGTAGAAAGACAAGGCACAGAAGAACATATATAGAAGAAAAACATAAGAAAGGAGTAGAAACACATGCGTGAAAAATATACACAAAGAAAAAGGAAAAGAAATATCGGAGAAAACATTTTGAGTTTTTCAGAAACCCTAAATCAAAGAGAAGTAATTTTCGAAAGAAAAAATTGGGGAAAACGTTAAAGAACTCAAGTAGAGAATAGGCATAGAATAGATTTAAGAATGAAAATAGAGAAAACCTCGAATAGTTAGGGTTTCAGAGGAACCCTAGAATGAGAAAGGCTTGGAAAAGGTCCGATCTAAGTCGGCAAGTCAGAACCAAGCTTGAAATGCTTTGGATATGCCGTAGCAAAGCCGGAGAGGCCATGGAACCTTGAATAGAGGAAGATCTGAACGGACACCATCGAGGTCAGACCTTGAAACATCGAACACCAACCGTTCAAGAGCAAGGGGAGGTGAGTATAGGTCATCCATTGCCTGAGAGGCCATGGATTCTGGTGAGATTGAGACCGAACATGGTAGAAGACAATTAGGGTTTCAAGAACCTTCGAGAGAGTTTGAGGGACGGAGGGTATTCAGTGGCGTTTGATAGAGAGAAATGAGGGGATTAGGGTAGACACTTAGGTTTAATTATGGTATGGTGGATAGGGACCGTTGATCTTAGAGATCAACAGTCCATACCAAAAGAACTTGAGTCGGGTAATTAAAACAGGCTAAGGGCATGGAATTGGGCTAGTCTGGTTGAGATTCAAAATTGGGTGAATTAGGAGGGGTCAATGTGACTATAGTCGAAATGTAATGGGACTGCAATTGAAACGAAATGAGGCCAAATTTTAAATAGCCATTTTTTCCCCTTTTATTTTATAAAAATAGTAAAAATAATTTTGAAAGTAAATTAAAAGTACTAGATCAGTTAATAATATATAAATATTAATTTAAAAATATTGGAACCAATTTAATAATTATACAATGCTATTAATTCTTAAAATAGGCTAAAATTACAATTACATGCAATTTATCCTTTAAAATACTAAATAAATTGTAAAAAATGTATAAAAATTACCCTAGCTATATTTTAGTATAAATATGAGAGTAAAATAAGTTATTCACCAAAATAATAATTTTAAAAATAATTATTGATTTTTGTACTACTAAAATGGACAATAATTGAGTTAAAATCTTTAAAAATTAGAAAAAATACTAAAACACTTGGGCATACTTATATATGCATAAATATGGTATTTTGAAAGTATTTTGAATATAAAAATATACAGAAAAATTAGGTATCAATACTTACTAGATACGCCATACAAGTAATGCCTCCAAATCTTCAATGCGTGAACTATGGCAGCAAACTTCAAATCATGAACGGGGTAGTTCTTCTCATGGGGCTTCAATTGACAAGAAGAAGCAATAACTCTACCCTCCTGCATCAACACACAACCAATCCCTACTCTTGAAGTATCACAATACACGGTATATGAACCTGAAACAGATGGCAAAACCAACACTGGAGCTGTGGTCAAGGCTGTCTTAAGCTTCTGAAAGCTCTCCTCACACTTGTCTGACCATACAAATGAAGCACCCTTCTGAGTCAACTTAGTCAAGGGCGATGCGATAGATGAAAATCCCTGAACAAACCGACGATAATATCCTAGCAAACCAAGAAAATTGCGAATCTCTATAGCTGAGGACGGTCAGGGCCAACTCTGAACCGCCTCTATCTTCTTTGGATCAACCTGAATACCCTCACTAGACACCACGTGTCCCAAGAATTCCACTGAACTGAGCCAGAACTCACACTTAGAGAACTTTGCATAAAGCTTCTCCTCCCTCATTCTCTGCAACACAGCCCTCAAATGCTCCGCATGCTCTTCCTGACTAAGCTAATATACCAGAATATCATCAATGAAGACTATGACAAATGAGTCAAGATAAGTCCGGAACACGTTGTTCATCAAATGTATGAACGCTGCTGGGGCATAGGTCAACCCAAAAGACATAACCAGGAACTCATAATGACCATATCTGGTCCTGAAGTCCATCTTAAGAATATCCGTATCCCTGATCTTCAACTGGTGATAACCGATTGGAGATCAATCTTGGAGAACACACTCGCTCCCTTAAGCTAGTCGAATAAATAATCAATGCGAGGCAAAGGATATTTTTTCTTAATTGTTACCTTGTTCAGTTGCCTATAATCAATGCATATTCTCATTGTGTCATCCTTATTCTTCACAAACAGAATGGGCGCACCCTAAGGTGACACACTAGGTCGAATGAACCCTTATCAAGGAGTTCCTGAAGCTGCTCCATCAACTCTGCTGGTGCCATACAATACGGCGGAATAGAAATAGGCTGAGTGCCCGACACCAAGTCAATACCAAAATCAATATCCATGTCCGATGGCATGCCCTGTAGGTCTCCAGGAAATACATCAGGTAAATCGCTCACAACTGGAACTGAATCAATACTCGGTGTCTCAGCTCCGACATCCCTCACAAAGGAAAGATACAAAAGACAACCCTTCCCAACCATACGTCGGTCTTTCAAGAAAGAGATCATCCTACTAGGAACATAATTAGTCACACCTCGCCACTCGATCCATGGCATACCCGGTATAGCCAATGTGATTGTCTTAGCATGATAATCTATAATAGCGCGACACGGAGATAGCCAATCCATGCCCAAAATGACATCAAAATCCACGATACTCAATAATAAAAGATCAACTCGGGTCTCCAGACCCCCAACAGTCACCACACACAACCGGTACACACGGTCTACAATAACAGTATTGCCTACCGAGGTAGATACATGAACATGCAAAGCAAGAAACTCACGGGGCATATCCAAATAACGAGCAAAATATGATGCAACATAAGAAAAGAAGGATTTGGGATCAAATAATATAGAGGCATCTCCGTGGTAGACTGAAACAATATCTATAATAACAGCATCTGAAGCAATAGCATCGGATCTGCTTGGAAGAGCATAGAAACGGGCATGACCGCCCCCTAATCGACCTCCCCCTCTGGGGCGACTCCTGGCTGACTAACTTCCACCTCTAGCTGGCTGGGCGGGTGGTGGTGAAGCAACTGGCGCTAAAGCCAATGATCACCCCTCTACGGCAATAACTAGCAAAATGACGAGGACACTACCTCTACATGTGACCCATCTCGCCACACTCATAACAACTCCCAGGTGCTGGAGAAGGGGACTGAAGGGAACCCTTTGCACCGGAGTGAGTAGAAGATGCACTTGGCATAGAAGAACCCTGAACTGAGGGAGCACGGTATGGACTCTGAGCTGAAAGGGCACTAAGTGATGACTGGCCTTGATGTGAACTGTAAGAACCATGACCCGATAACGCCCCACAGTAACCTAGGCGTGCTGGCTGAGTAGGTTTGAATGGACGGCCTCTGCCGTGCAGAAACTGGCCCCTTGAAGGAGCACCACTACAACTACCAGATCCTTAAGGCCTCTTGGCCTCCCTCTCCTATCGCTCCTGGCGATGAATAGGCTCAATCTCTCAGGCAATATCCACAACCTCCTCGAATGTAGCATCAGTCACCCTCTCCCTGGTCATAAGAATACGGAGCTGATAAGTAAGACCATCAATAAACCTCCTGATCCTCTCTCTATCTGTCGGGACCAACCAGATGGCATGACGAGCCAACTCGGAGAACCTCAACTCATACTGTGACATGGTCATCTCCCCATGACGCAACCACTCAAACTGCCTACGCAGCTCCTCTCTACAAGACTGCGGCACATAGTTCTCCAGAAAGAGAATGGAGAATCGCTGTCAAGTAAGGGGTGTTTCACCAACAAGCCTACGCCTCTCGAAATCCTCCCACCAAGTGAAATCAGGTCCTGAAACTTATTGGTAGTGAAAGAGACCTCGCTGGTCTCCAGAATACCCACGGTACAAAGAATCCTTTGACACGTGTCTAACAAGATTTGAGCATCCTCGCCCTCTACACCACTGAAGGTCAGAGGCTGAAGCCTACCAAATCTCTCCAATCTACGTTGCTCGTCCTTTAGCATAGCAGGAACTACGTAGTCCTGAGCAGCTACAACCAGCTGGGCGGAGTGTGCCCCCAATGTCTGAAGTCCCTGCACGACCTGCTCAGGTGTGCGAGCGGCGGGAGTGTGACTACCTCCCCTTCCTGAGAAGTAAATGCGGCTGTAGTGTCTGAAACCGCCTGAGCTAGGCTAGTACAAATTGATAAGATCTGAGCCAAGTCCTCTTGAAGACCCGAAATCACAATGGCACAGCTGGTGCTGCTGGAGCGTCCACAGTTGGGACCTGATCCTGAACTAGGGCAGCTGGTGGATCTAGAGGTGCTACCCTCGCTACTCTGCCTCTACCACGACCACGACCGCGACCGCGACCACGACCTCTGGTGGCCACAGCTGGTGGCACTGGTGGTCGTCCACCTTGTCCGGTAATGCGTGTCCTCACCATTTGTGAGAGAATAGAATAACAGAAGTTTAGTACTCTGATCAACAAGTTCGCACGACAAGAATATGAAGTTTTTCCTAAAGGTTCTGCATCCTCTCGAGGATAAATATAGATGTCTCTATACCGATCCACAAGACTCTACTAAACCTGCTCATGACTCGTGAGACCTATATAACCTAGGATCTAATACCAACTTGTTACGATTCTAAACAAGAACCCGATCGGGATGGCGCCTCTCGTGAAAATAAGGCCAGCCAATTAAACCTAATTCACTTTTTAAAATAGTTAAATAACATAAAGCAGTCTAAAACGTGATTTAATAATATTAAGTAGCGGATAATATCAATAAAGTGCGAAAGTACAACCCAACACAACCCTAACCGAGGTATCACAAGTCAAGAGCATCTAACAACGTTGAATACATAAATGTAACTATAGAGTTTAGTACTAAACTAAGAACATGAAAGAAAGAGTTAGGGAGGAGCTTCGGGCTGCGAACGCCAACAGCTACCTAAAGACTTCTTGAGATTCGCCTGAAGCTGGAATGAATCAGCACTCTGGGGCGGGACCAACTACGCCTGAATCTGCACACAGGGTGCAGGGAGTAAAGTGACTACTCCAACTCAGTGAGTAACAGATGTAAATAACGACTGAAAGTAAGAAACATGTAAGGAACAAGGAATTCTATTATGAAGCAGTAAAACCAGTTAAAAGCAGTAACCGGTGAAAAGTCAAGTAAAATCCTTTTTCAACAATAAACAGGTAATTGACAGATAGTTAAGGTAAGTAAACAAATAGAAGTTCGCCCCTCGGGCACAGTATCAACAAATCCGCCCCTCGGGCAATATCTTAGAACAATACCAGCTCATCGGACTCAATCTCACATCACAATGGGTACCCGCGCTCACTGGGGGTGTGCAGACTCCTGGAGGGGCCCTTTTACGGCCCAAGCGCAATGACAAACCATCTCGTGGCATCAAAACTAAGCCCTCGGTCTCATATCAATCAAGCCACCTCGTGGCGTACATATCTCAGGCCCTCGGCCTTACTCAGTCAAATATCCTCACAAGCCCCTCGGGCAATAGTAAAACAGTGTTTCTCAGCCCAAACATCATTTAAGTCTTAAAACTGAGTAAACATGGCTGAGTATGAAAACAGTGAAAAATAACAGGACTGCGTTCAAGTAATAAGTCAAAAACAGTAAGAAAATATCAATAAAAAGTCCCGAAGGATTCAAATAGTTAGCACCAGGCCCAAATATGGTATTCAGCCCAAATAGTGATGATAGCAAATAGTTTTCAATCAAATACGCAGTAAAATCATCAATTGGGATGGACCAAGTCACAATTCCCAATAGTGCACGACCACATGCTTGTCATCAAGCGTGTGCCTCACCACAATATAGCACTACGATGTACAATCCGGGGTTTCAAACCCTCAGAAAATCATTTACAATCATAACTCACCTCAAACCTGCTAAATCTCTAGTTCGCGACGCTTTTGTCCCTCGAATCGGCCTCCACTCACGTCGAATCTATCCAAAATCAAAACGAGGACGTCAAAATATGCTAAGGGAACAAAGCCCAAGCAAAAACAATCAATAATTAACACAAATCCAAATATTACCAAAACCTGACCCTCGGGCCCACATCTTGAAATTCAGAAATTTTTACACCAACAGAAGTTCTCACATCCGCCCCCAAATGGTCTTTAGAGTCCCCAATCAAAAGTCCAAGTTTCCAAGCCCTAGTTCTTCAATTTTTAGCTTATGTTCCATGATTTTCTAGGTGGAATTCACATAATAATCGAGTTTTAAGTCCAAGAATCTTACCTCAAAGTGATTCCCCTTGAATCCCTCTTCAATCTCCTTCAAAAACCTCCAAAAACGACCAACAATGGAAGAAATAAACCCCACCTTCGCGAACAAAAATGACCCTTAAAACATTCTGACCAGGCCTTAATTTCTTTCTTCGCGAACGCGGTCAAAGCCTCGCGTTCGTGAAGCACAACTTAACTTTGACCAAATTTCCTCTTACGCGATCGCGACCAAGCCCTCGCGAACGCGATGCTTCCTCAAACTTACCCTTCACGAACATACCACCTATATCGTGAAAGCAAATAACAAACTCGACCTCAGACCCAGCTGACCGAAAGACCCTACACGAATGCGACTCCCTTTCTCGCGAACACGATGCCTCACCTGACAAACCTATGCGAACACGATGCCTCACCTTACAAACCTATGCGAACACGACCATGCCTCCCGCGAATGTGATGCTTACAATCACGTCCATTCACGAACGTGGGATATCGTTTTGCGAACGTGAAGGCCAAACCTTATTCATCCTTTCTTGAACCCTTCACGAACGCGAGGGTCCACTCGCAAATGCGAAGACCAAAATGTCTGCAACTGTTGGACTCAAAATCTGCAACTTTCTTAACTTCAAAATGATTCGATTGACCACCGAAACTCACCCGAGGCCCCTGAGACCTCAACCAAAGGCAAAAAAATATCCTAATACCTTATTCAAACTTGTACCAATCTTCAAAATACCTCAAAAAACATCAAATCAACCAAAACACATCGGATTCAAGCCTAAGTTTCTAAAATCTTCCAAATTCCGCTTTTGATCAAAAATCCAACCAAACCATGTCCGAATGACCTGAAATTTTGCACACACATCCCAAATAACATAACAGAACTATTGCAACTCCCGGAATTCCATTCCGACCCCTATATCAAAATCTCGCCTATCAACCGGGAGTCGCCAAAATATCAACTTTGCGAATTCAAGCCTAAAACTACTCCAAAACTCATAACTCACATCCGAGCCCTCTAACACATAAGTCAATATCCGGTTGACTTTTCTAACTTAAACTTCCTTAAAAGAGACTAAGTGTCTCAAACCGTACCAAAGTCATTCGGATTCGATCGGACCAACCCGATACCACAAAACACAGATAACAAAGCATAAAGAAGCAGAAATGGGAAAAATGGAGTGGTAACTCATGAGACGATTGGCCTGGTCGTCACAGATTTATATTTTCTTTGACTTTGCTTGGTTTCTTTTACGTTGTTGTAGAACAGTTGATGGATCTATACTCTAGCCATCTTTTATTTTTTTTAATTCATCACCTTTAAATAGTAAAAATGTCTAGAAAGTTTTGTTACGTCCTACTCCCTCTGTTCCAGTTTATGTGAATCTATTTCCTCTTTGGTCCGTTCCAAAAAGAATGAACCCTTTCTAAATTTGGTAACAATTTAGCTTAAAGTTACAACTCTAACCTTAATGAGAAGCTTTTATAACCACACAAATACTCTGGGCCCCATCTGAACTTGTTTAGGACCACAAATTCCAAAAGTCTTCATTTTTTCCTTAAACTTCGTGCCCAGTTAAACAGGTTCACTTAAATTGGAACGGAAGGAGTATAAAAGAATATATGTTATTGCATTCTACTTCTACTGGTGAATTTTATATAATATTTAAAAAAATACCGAAAATTAACCGAACCATACCGATACTGAACAGAAACTGATATGATTGAGACGGTTCCGGAAAGTCTAATTTTGGTTCTACATAATAGAATAACTGAAAGTTTGATATGGTACTAATTTTATAAAATAATCGGCCGAACCGAACCATTTACACCCTTACATGTGGTTAGAACATAGTTTGAGGGGTTTGTTGATAGGCCAATTATGGCAGGGACTTATTATTGGATTGTGTGGAACATAATTAGTTCGAGAGGGAGATTGTTAGGTGGCGTGGTGCGATGAAAGTTCTACATTAATAGATAAAAATATTGAGAAGCTACATATAATATGTACGGATACTTTTAAAGTTGTGAGGCCTTATAGAGAAAATGTGAACTTGGTCTAAAGCAAATGATATCATACTATGTTACAAATATCTTCAGACTAGTTAATTAGCTCCAACAATTTTTTATATCAGACTATCACACTTAAATGTGATATTATAATTCAATTCCTTCACAAGATTTCCTAGGAGTCTTTAGAAAATAAAGCTGCTTTAGCTCGTCCTGAGCCCGCTCGTAAGCAAATACCGTAGTTTAACTAAACAATTAAAACCATTTTTGAACCAAATGGGAAACCAAGCATGTTATCTTTTGATTCAACTAGGCTTATTAGACTCCTGTTTTAGCTCGAAAATACACGTAAAGAACTTATCTTTTTGACAGATATTGCAAATTATACTTTATATTATATCGATCATGGTACAGCTCGGATTCGTTGGTATACCAATCTGCCAGGTGAATGCCAGCTTATTAGGTGAACGAGCATTTTGGTACTTCTCCCAAAAAGTCAAAAATTCATGTGTGAACTTGGCATATATTGGTTGGCTCTACTTATCGTAAACATATTCAATCAACCAAACTCGCGTTTTTATATACTACGTCTAATTTATGTGGTACGCAATCATTAGTCTATAAAAGGATTCATAACCGAATGCTACCTGAGTATTGAATCATCAATATTTATCAACATAAGTGATCTGCACCGAATGGCAGAAGACAGATTCGCGTGGCCAAGGAGATCCTCAGAAGCCAGGATTTCAAGAACAATTAGGAGTCAAAAAGCTCCGAAGAGGAGTAACATTCTGGATGCCATTGTACAAGCTAATTATCATGGTAGCGATTTCTCGAGTCAAGGAGATGAGAAGGTGACGAGAATGAAGATAGTGGTGAAGAAAGAAGACTTGAAGCAAGTTCTTGAAGCCCTTAATGATTACTGTA
Organism: Nicotiana glauca; assembly: GCA_026770625.1. Classification (NCBI taxonomy): domain Eukaryota; kingdom Viridiplantae; phylum Streptophyta; class Magnoliopsida; order Solanales; family Solanaceae; genus Nicotiana; species Nicotiana glauca. The sequence continues at coordinate 12,387 of MU700072.1, forward strand.
ATAAAGAAAAGGGAACAAATCAACTTTTTCCTTCAGTCTCATCTTTGGACCAACGGTTGAACTTCATGAGGAAACGGCAGCATAGTAGAAGAGCTAATCAACTCAACTCTTCTTGGAGGCCTGTGCTTCAGGGTATCCCAGAGGAACGCTTTTAATTATTTTTTTTTTTAAATTACCTATTTTGGGTACTTAACGTATCTTTAGGATTATTAACCCAAAGAGTTGCACATTTTAGGTAGAACTCTTTTTCCTATTTTTCTTTCTGAGTTCTTCTTCTCCTTACTTTTGATTGTATTATGTTGCTCGGACTCTCCGAAAATGTCAGTGGATGCATGTCGGATCCTTTAAAAATAGTACATTTTCGTAGGATTCGACACGGGTGCGGCGCTATTTTGAAGAGTCAGTGCAACATAGATATTAATTATTGCATATTGATTCCTTGTTATTGGCGACAATAAAATTAACTATAATCTAGGATAACTGGTAGAGATCATGAGGATTATGTTACACACAATTGAGGAATTTCGAAACATAATTTCTTTTTATCCATGTTAATTTTTTTCCTTTTTAAATAAAACCAACATGGTGGTGCAATTTATTAAATATCAATTAATATACAAAATTACAGGGAAACTATTCAATATACTAAATTCCAACAAGAATATCTAAGGATCTACTAAAGATCTATCGCTCCTTGAGTTTCACTCGCTTTTGGCACACTGGGCTCTCAGTAAGAGGCTTGCACCACGAGTTGTAAACTCAGTGTAGAGTGCACCCTTAATAATTGTGCCCAAACTAGTCATATGGAAAGTTTCAACTGTGTTTGACCTAGCATTTGGATCATTCAAGGCAAAGTAGCATGGCGTGCTCTTTCTATTCAAACCAGGTACGAACAAATTCCTCCCTAAGAAGGATAGATGGGGTGATTTGGATTAGGCCCAATGTGGACTTAACGTCTTAATCAATTCACTTGTGGAATTCGATGCATTTCGCCGCATTAGGGACAGAGGTGTATCCGGGGGGTTCTTCGGTTCACGTGAAATTATGTGTATGTGTGTGCGCGCACTCAAGCTCATAATATTATTTGATGTGATGGTTATCGGGTACACCTAGGAGAAGAGAAGCTTGGATTTGGAAGAGGCTAGGGTTGCTTATCAGGCGGATTGGACAGTTATTTACTCTTAATCGTTTGGCTTATTGGTTAACGACTTTTAAATGTATTAATCCGCTAGCCACCCGATAAAATATCAAACAGATTGGTATCGGTTTAGCTCTTATCGGGCGGTTTATCGGCCTAATTCAATCAAAATAAAATAAAATTTAGTCTCTGTATGTTTAAATAGGTGGTCGACGTACTAAAAGGGACGACGAAGCAGAAGAGACATCGAGAAGGATAAATCATCTGTCTAGAATCTTATTTATGTTTATGCACATTGGCTTTAGTCCATGTGAAAGATTTCCAATTGGCAGTTGTTAAAACAAATGTTTCTCATGCTTAGAATTCTAGGATGCCTTAAAACCCAAGCAAAGTTGATGAAGCAGTGGTGTAACTGGTATTGTTATCTTGTTTCATACAACAAACTCTGTCTTTTGTCACAATTAGATAACTCTTTTTATTTGGCTTTCTTTTATTCTAATTCACTTTGATAGAATATTGAAGGAAGACGAGTTTTTGATTTATATATATATATATATATATGTGTGTGTGTGTATATATATATATTCTTAACGGGTTAACGGATTATCTGTTAAGAAAATTGAATAATCCGCCCCCATACCGATAAGCTGTTAATAAAAGAAATTTAATCTATTCCTTGTCCGTCAACCCGTTAACCCGATAGTAATAAATCATTAAGTTTCGGTTTCTGTTCGATTTTCGGTTTCGGTTTGGTTTTGAACACCCCTAGAAGAGGCTGAATAGCAACTTATTTCTGCCCCCTTCTCTTATATGTTGTTGAAAGGCATTCTATTCTTCACGTCAAATTGAAAGAAGGCCACCGTTTGATTGCAGCCAAGGCAAGAATGCCACGAATAGTGTTTAGCAACCTGAAGCAAATGTTTTCCCTACACCTCATCTCTAAGTGTGATTCGGAGTTTAAATCTTATGTTTGTCTTATTGTTTTTCCTCTCTTTTTTTTAAGAAGGATTTGGGCATGCCGAGGTTAGGACGCAGAACTGGCTTATTTTTTGCAAAAACTGCTTCGCTTTTGCGGTGAGGAGAATCGCATGAGCGACAGTGATCACAGGTGCAAGATATTTTGTCGTAGGCGCACATGTGCGCTGCAGAAATGGAGAGTGGGGATTTATTTATGACCGCACCTGCGACGAAATTTCCGCAGGTATGGAATGGCAGGTGCGACACTAAGCCTCAGATGCGGATTTACTGGAAAAAAAAAAAAGAAAGATTCCAAGGGTTTTGATTCATATTTCAGTTTGGGATTTTGGAGCTCGGTTTGAGATGAAATTTCAAGGGTTTTCAAAGGAATCTCGGGGTAAGAATTATTGATTCGAATTTGGTTAAATTACACTAATCTATCATTATTAGTATTATGTAATTAGATATTTGAGTAGGAAAAAATTGGAGAAATCATGGAAGTTCATCTGCTCGAGAGAAGAAGAATAAATAGTTTTTTTTTAAAATAATATGTGTCCAATCATAGAATAGAAGAAAAATGTGATTTTTGGGTAGGTTTGTATCTTTACAAATAGGTCAGGCCGCGTCCAAATGGGTGCTAAAAATAGCACCGACTATCTATTTTTTAGACTGGTCATTCAAAAATAGCCGGTGTTTGCAAAGTTGATAAAAAATCACTATTTTGCTGAAACACGAAATGTTTCACATAATATACTGGAGATCGGTGTACCTTTGTATGAACTTTCAGCATATTATGCTGGAACTCCAGCACGCGGAAAATTCCAGCATAATATACTGAAGATTGGAGCAACTATATATGTATAAACTTTCAGCATATTATGTCGGACCGGTATATTATACTGGAACTCTAGTATATTATGTTGGAAGTCTAGTATAATATACTAGAGTTCCAATATACTTATGTTGGAACTCCAGTACAATGTCAATATATTATATTGAATTATTTTTCGAATTTTGAACAGTATTTTCGTTCAGATTTATCTTTACATGAAAAGTGATTAGATTTCGATTATTTTTAAAACTATGGCTATTTTTGAATAATTACTTGTAAATCTGGCTATTTTTTAATTTCTCCTAATTGGGTGTAGGCGTAGGTTTCTATAATTTATTTGGGTATAAATTATTTCAAATAGTCAAATAAATAAAAATCTTCGTGGATTGTCATCAATAAATCCGATTGAGTGATTATCAAAGTGCAATATAGTTGAGTGTCTTTATTGTTACAAATAAAAAAAAAATAATTCACCCATAATTTCAGATAGGTTAATGACTATAAGAGTAATGGACTCTAATCTACTAGTACGGTAAGATATTAGATACGCTATGAAACTTGTTTCAAAAATATCATATTGATGCGAATGGCCGAGAGAGCTATTTAAAACTAGTCAACATTTTTTGTAAAACACCATGTTCGAGTATTCTAAGCTTATGTATATGTATTATCTTTTTGGAATCCTATTTAATTTAAGAATCTGCAAGCTATGTTGCTCGGATTCTCCGAAAATATTGTCGGGTGTATGTCAAATACTTTAAAATTAGTGTACTTTTGAAGGATCCGACAAGGATGCGACAACATTTTGGAGAGTGCACATAACATAGTCTATAAGACGTACTCCCTCCGTTTCAATTTATGTGAACCTATTTCCTTTTTGATCCGTGCCAAAAAGAATGACCTCTTTCCTTATTTGGAAACAATTTACCATTATGCAATGATTTATAGTCACACAAAATATATATGACTCATTTTACACCATAAGTTTAAAAGTCTTCTCCCTTTTCTTTAACTCTGTATCCATTCAAATGGGTTCACATAAATTGAAACGGAGGGAGTATTTTTAACATGTTTTCTTTTGAACATAAAGTTGTCGTTCCACATATTTGGAGAAATCAAACAACACAGAGGTAAATCTCCTGACCTATTTCACATGTTCTCTTCTTGATCCAATTCACCAGGTGCACGCAGCTGAATTACAAAGCTTACACACTTCAAATTTCAATCAGCTTCACCATCAATCCTCCATTGTGAATTTTCTTTTCCAAGCATAGAACGTTACCCAACATTCTTTAACCTTCAACACTTGTGTAGAAAAGCAATCAGCACGACAAAAATTATCGCAAATTAAAATGAAGGGGCAAACTAGGAAGAGATGAAATAACCTCACAAGAAAGGATGATTGACAAAGGAGGGGAGAGGAGACAATAGACAACTGCAAATAACACCGACTTGTAAATCTCATCCTAGTATGCATCGGTCGTACGAATCCTTACAATCCATTTTGTTCCCGTGTGTGCTTATTACTTTTAGAGGATTGGACGGTCTAGAGAGGGTGACATTATTGCCTTGCCTGCGTGAGATGCTCAATGTTTAACCAAAAAATAGGATTTTAGCTAAAGCTAAAATTTAGAAGATCTCGAGTTACTGATAATCAAGAAAATGAATAAAAGGAAATAATTTTGGATAGTAAGATGATAATCAAGAAAAATAAATAATACCAATGTATATTTGAATAGTGTTTCGTGTCCTTACAATTGATCATCTATCTCCTTTTTATAGGTACCTTTGAGAATATACATTTTGCTTGAATCGTAGTGAGGCTATTATGAGTAATTAAAGACATTGAATGCTACGTTACACAATCATTTACATTCAAAATATATTCTCTAACTTATTCAACATTTAATGCCCATTAAATGCCGTATCTACACTCTTTTTCATAGTCAGATTCATTCTTTATGATTCTCGGATATAAATGACTTAAATAAGTGCGGGCGCCGTGTTACTTATCTGATGCCCCGTGCCTCTTCCTCCTTTGATCGTATTTGTTGTAACTCCTAACTCGTGACTAATTGTGATTCTTTGACCATTTGACCATTCCACGTATTTTGACACGTCACCTTTATATATAAATATAATTTTTCCTAATACATATAATTTCCCCCACTTTTTATTTATTCATCAGTTTGAATATTTGGGAAGTGGATTTCATTAAAAGAGAATTTTTATCACCATTAATTCTCTAACAAAATTGACACTTCAATTATCGCTTACATTTAATGCGTTAGACACGCATCATCCTCTTATTGGTTCTACAATTTTGTAGCACTTTCTTAGGCTTTCTTTTCGGCTTTCCTGTTTACGAAGTGTCAATTATCATTATTATGGCACTTCCATCATTGTACTTTTTCCTTTTGTTGGTTACCCATCAGTATAAATATAACTTCTTTACTTGTCTTTTACCAAATAAAGTGTATTGAACACTTTAATTCTTCACTTCAATCTTCTTCGTCATGACTTCTTCAACCCTAACCCTGGAAGAACCTCCATTTTAGATAACTTCCCCAATGCCCCCATTAAGCATAGAAGAGGTGGTAGGCTTCGTAGCTTGGGGCCTACTCGTGGTGGTAGCACATCCACTCCTTCTCCTAGTTCTGGTCCCTCTTCTAGGACTAGAGGTTGTTCCTTTTCTCAAAGGTCTTCTTCAAGGAATAAAGAACCCTCTGAGCCCTTACGTGAACCTCTAGTTGAAGAAATAGTCCCAACAAAAATTTCTTTTTACATGATAGACAATCTCTCAAGACCCAAGTTGCTACTTTAGATCATGTTGATGCTTTCCCCACTCAAATCTCAGAAGTTCTAACTCCTATAGTTCGTAAAGGTTATCACTGGAGTGATGATTTTTCAATTATCATTCCTAAACCAAATCAAAGTATCACTTCCTACATGATTGTATTATCCTTCGTTTATACATACCCTTTCACTCTAAGGTTTAAACCAGCCATTGACCCGACCATTCTAGACTTTTGCTATTTTTTCAACGTTTGTTTGGGTTAAATTAGCCAAATTATTTGGAGGGCTTTCACCTGATTGAGGCACCTCGCTAACATGGTGGATGTTGGCTTTACTTTCCCCCAACCTAATTCACCTCTACTCCCCTAGGCTTTTCCGTAATGGTGTTTTTACCCTAGCAGCCAGGAGCAAGAGGGTATTAGTGAGCCCTGAGGATGATAAAGACCGTGGTTGGTATGCTCGGTTTGTTGCTTCACCCACTGTTGGTTTATTGGGTGAAGAAAATATTCCCTTCCCTGAGAAGTGGAACTTTGCACATAAGTGTTATATCTTTCTCGTGCCTTTTTATTTCAAGCTTATTAATTTCTCTAATGTCGCTTCTTTTCTTTTCCCAGCAACCATGGGTGTTGTGGAGAATGTGCCCAACTTCTGTGATTGGGTAGAAAGATTGTTGAGAACCGCTTCAATGGAGGGTAAGTCATGGAAAAACCTTTCCAACCGTTATGGTTGGAAAGTAAAGACTCATGGTAAGAGTTTCTATTTTATCTTTCAAGTATAAAAATATTTTCTTTTATTGTTCTAACTTTTATCCCTCTTTTTATTAGGATTTACTATTCAAGGAGTTACTGCTGAAGCAGTTATGGCCTCTCGTGACTCTTTGGGTACTCGTACCTCTTTAGCCCATGAAATAGTCCTCGGTTCTTTTTCAAAAAGAAAAGTTACTGAAGAAGAAGAAGACTCAGAGGAAGAAGATGAAGGCTCTCTAGTGACGAGACCACGAGCTGGAAGACGCATTGTCTGTGATGACGAAGATGAAGTCTCCCTTCATCTATCTCTTACCGAGCATGTTGTTACCCCAGTTATCATTCATGATGATTACATCACTCCTCACGATACTCGTAAGTCTATTGATCAACTTTTTGACAGTGGTTTTGGTAGAGGAAATTTAGGGCCTGTTCTAGATGAACTTCCCTTGTCTTCTTTTTCATCTCCCGTACTTGTGATTGCTTTCTTACCTGCACCAACTGTTTCTGATCCTCCCTCTGCCGTTTTTACTCCTTCTACCGCTCCTCCTTTGACAATTCCTCCACCTATCATTCACCATACGGAGGTGGGTTCTTCAAGTAGAAATACTGCTATGAGGAGCGTAACTATTGAAGTTCCTGCTAACAACAGACTCTTAAGAAAGTTAGGTCAAGCTGATATTTGGCTCGAGCCTTTAATTGGCCCAATCGAGAAAGAAAAACTTGAAAACCATAGTAGCCTGACTCTTATGAACTACATAGTGCATGCCACTTTGAAGGTATTTTCTTTACTTCTCTTCTACTTTGTAAAAACTACTATCTTCGGGATTTTTACTTCCCTTCTTTTTTTTCTTAGTCCAATCTTATTGGCACTGAGCTGATGAACAAAATCTCCCTCTTGGAGAAGGTAGCACATGATTTAGAGAAGAGGGCTCATGATGCAGAGAAGACTGCTCGTGATTATCAGTTGGAAGCAAACAATTGGAAGAACAATTTGATAGTGCTCAAATTAACATAGAGGATTTACAAGAGAATAGGAGTAACTTAGAACAGCAAGTACGAGCGTTAACTTCGGAGTTAGCGGTTATCAAGGCTTCTTCAAGACAAGCTGAGAAGGAAAAAGAACATCTTGAATCCTCCTTTTCAGAACAGCTATCCAAGGCTAGCGAGGAGAATAGGGCGTTGAAGGCATTGTTGTATCAAAAAAAAAGTTTAAGCTGGAGAACTTGTGCAAAACTTAACTCAAGCACAAGAAGACCTTCAAGTCTCTATTAATAAGGTACGTGCTTTAGAGAGCTCTCATGCTTTCCTTCAAGCTTCTTGTAATTCCGCCTTGGCCGAAAATGAAGAGCTCAAGAGTGAGGTTACTGCATGGGAAAAGGATTATGAGATCCCTGAAGAAAAATTTGAGGTTGAGGTAAGTTGGGCTTTTTTGAATTCCCGTCGTGTGATACCCTACTTGAAGTTGGGCAAGAAAACTTCGACCAGGAGGCTGAATTAGCTAAGGTCAATGAAACCATAGAACAAACTCATCAACCGCAGGACTTCCCTTATTCTGTGATTGAAGCTCTCGTGGTTGAAACTTACACAGGTATCGCATCTTCTTCAAGCCCAATCGAACCTACTACCACAAGCCAAGTTGAAACCACATCTGTTGAAGCCCTTACTCAAGTTGAGACTGTTGCTGTGAATCAAGATCAACCCCCAACCGTTGATGCTCCTATCCAAGTTGAGCCCGTTGCTATTGATGCATTTTCTTCAGTTCCCACATCTTCTTAGTAAAAACTTTATCTTGAATTTCTTTTTTTTTTTGCAGGTATCACTTTGGAAATTTGTGCTAGAAACCCTTGGCTTCATCCGAGGGTTTATATTTAAAAAATTGTAACCAAACCCTTAGCTCCATTTAAGGGTTGGTTTTGGAATGTAAGTCCCCAAGTCTTTTATGAGGCAGTTTGTATAAACAATTTCATATTTTTATGACTAAGTTCGTACTTAGTCTTAAGTATTTAAGAAGTTTTTGAAGTTATTATCTCAGACTTCTGTTTATTCTATTCTTGACTTTATTTTTAAGGACTTATAGAATAGTTTGCATTTTTATTCTTTAAAAATGCTTCTGTTAATCTCATGACTAAATAGTTCTAAACGTGAGTTTTATAAAAGAGGTCACTTTTATATTGTGACACTTATTGAAGAAGATGTCTCAACTTCATAATGGTATTACCATACGTAAAAGAAATAGGAACACACATGTTTCTTTGCAATAACATTGACAAGTTTTTATTCTAAATCTTGACAAGGTTGAATAATATCTTACATGTATTTGAATTACATCTATAACTTTCTCGTAAATATTTTTTCTTGTAACAGATTTTTAGAAAAAAATAATAAACACGAGGTTTTTCATTATAACGCATTTCAGAACAATAAATGCAAAGGTTTTTCTTTATAACCTGCTTTAGTACATAGCTTTTACCCTAACTACAGTAAGATTTTCTTTAGCCTTGGCTCGTGACTTCGTGACTTTTATTCTTCACTTGACCACTTGAATTTTTTAGGCTTAGGCTTGATTTTTCTTCAATCTTCTTTGCCTTCTTTATACATACTCGTGCATATTATGTTCCCCCAAGTGTTTGAGTGTTGAAGTATGAAGCCTCGAGCACTTGATTGTTTCCCTCTTTTGGTCCTTTTCCTGAAAAGGAAAAACATACGGGACTCGGAGGGGCGATTATAGATGAAGACTGCTTAACCCGTTTAAATTTCCCTAGGCCAGGAATTGTAGGTTATTTCGTGTGCCTTACAGGTCGTGACTCATCATTTAGTACGGGCTAGCTTTTTGCCTATCATCTAAAATCGTTAGTAAAATTTGAATAACTTAAAAAAAAAATAAACGAAAAACGGTGATACCTGACCGTGGGTATTCCTTAGAAGTAATATCTCTTCAAATGAACAGCATTCCAATGTGAAGGTAGTACTTTGCCATTTATTGTCTCCAATTCATATGCTCCATTTCCTGCAATATCACGAACTCTATAGGGTCCTTCCTAAGTTGGACTCAACTTACTTGTGTTGGCTGCCTTTGTAGATTGAAAAACCTTTTTAAGCACGAAGTGCCCAATTTTGAATAATCTAAGGCGTGCTTTCCTACTGTAATATCGTTCTATAACTTATTTTTGTGCAACCATTCTTATTAATGCAGCTTCTCTCCTTCCTTCAAGTAAATCTAAATTGACCCGCATCTCCTCAAAATTAGATTCTTGTGTCTCTTGTGTGAACCATGTGCTTGGTTCTCCTATCTCAACCGGAATCAAAGCCTCGGCTCCGTAAACCAATGAAAAGGATGTTTCTCCTGTGCTCATTTTTGCAGTTGTGCGATATGCCCATAAAACTCCAGGTAACACTTCAGTCCAGTTACCCTTTGACTCATCTAATCGCTTCTTTAAATTGTTAATAATAACCTTGTTTGTTGACTCTTCTTGTCCATTACCCACCGGATGATAAGGTATTGATGTAATCCTTTTAATTTGCCAACTCTAAAAAAACTCCGTGATTTGAGTTCCGATAAATTCAGGGCCATTGTCACATACGATTTCCTTTGGTACACCAAATCGGCATATAGTATTCCGCCAAACAAAATCTTTGACTTCCAGTTTAAATGCTCCTGCCTCCACCCATTTAGTGAAATAATCAGTAAGTACGAGCAGAAACTTTACCTATCCTTTCGCTTGAGGTAATGGTCCTACTATATCCATTCCCTATTTCATTGCCATGGTGCAATAACTGGATGTAATAATTTTGCAGGTCTATGCATATTGTCACCGTACCTCGGGCATATCACATTTAGCCACAAAATTTTTTGCTTCTTCTTCTATTTTAGGCCAATAGTATCCTGCTCTAATCAAGGTTCTTACCAGTGACCTTCCTCTTGCGTGATTCCCACAGTGCCCCTCATGTATTTCTCTTATTACATACTCCGTCTGCGAAGGTCCGAGGCAGCTTGCTAAGGGACCACCGGACATTTTTCGATATAAATTACCTTGCTTTAAACAGTACCGAGCAGCCTTTTTTCGCAGCGCATGGGCTTTTTTATTATCATCAAGGACGGTACCATACTGCAAAAAAGCAATAATCTCGTTCCTCCAATCCCAAGTTAAATTATTAAAGTTTACCTCATTCTTATCAGGATTGGAACTCAGTGAAATAAATATATAACTGAGGCGTTTGCATCACTTTCCACATCAGTTGCAAATGTAAGATTAGCTAGGGCGTCTGCTTCAACATTTTCATCCCTTGGTACTTGTATGACTTTCCAGGTTTGAAATTGCTTTGTTAGTTCTCGTACCTTTTCTAACTACTGTTGCATCCTTGCTTCCCTAGCTGTATAAGTCCCCAGTATATGATTGACCACTAATTATGAATCACTCTTGATTATAATTTGATTTATGCCAAGTTCTCGTGTCAATTCTAGACCTGTGATCACAGCTCCATACTCCGCTTCATTTTTAGTTATGGAATGACATTTAATAGCTTGTCTAATAGTTTCACCCATAGGTGGTACCAAGACAACCTCTAAACCTGCAAGTTTTACGTTAGATGAGCCGTTAGTGAATAATCTCCATGTTCCTGGGTTAGCACCACTTAAAACTTGCAGTTCTTTTTCTGCTTCTAATTGCATCCCTTGGCTAAAATCAGCTACGAAATCGGCTAATACCTATAATTTTATTACTGTTCTTGGTTGGTACGTGATTTCATATTCACTTAACTATGTGGCCATTTAGCCAACCTACCTGATAATTCATGCTTATGCAATATATTACGTAAAGGATATGCAGTTACTACAGCAACAGGATGACATTGAAAGTAAGGTCTTAACTTCCTAGATGCCATGAATAATGAAAGTGCAAGTTTTTATAACTGAGGATACCGCGTCTCTGCATCTAACAAATACTTACTAACAGAATAGACAGGGAATTGATTACCTTGTTCTTCTCGAACCAAAATGGCACTTACCGCAACTTCTTAAATAGGAAGGTAAATGATAAGTCTTTCCCCAGCCTTTGGTTTTGCTAGCAAAGGTGGATTTGATAAGTATGTTTTCAAATTCCTGAGTGCTTGTTGACACTCTTCATTTCATTCAAAATGGTCCTGCTTTTTAAGGGCTGTGAAGAATTTAAAATATTTCTCTGATGATTTAGAAATAAATCTTCCCAAAGCTGCAATTCTCCCCTGTTAATCTTTGAACTTCTTTTTTGTTTGAAAGTATATTAGGGATTTTTTTTAATGGCCTTAATCTGTGCAGGGTTCACTTCAATACCATGGTTAGAAACGAGAAAACCTAAGAAATTACCTGATGCAACATCAAATGCACATTTTTCAGGGTTTAACTTTATATTATACTTCTGCAAAATTTTAAATGTTTCAGACAGATGCGATATATGATCTCCTGAATGCTGAGTTTTAACGAGTATATCATCTATGTATACCTCCATAGTATTACCTAAATGTTCTTGAAATATTTGGGTAACTAACCTCTGATACGTTGCACCTGCATTCTTTAGACCAAAGGGCATTACTTTGTAACAGTAAGTTCCCTTGTCTATTATGAAAGAAGTTTTTTCTTCATCTCCTGGATCCATTTTAATCTGATTATACCCTGAATATGCATCTAAAAAACTTAATAGTTCATGACCTGCAGTTGCATCAATAAATTGACCTATGTGCGGTAGTGGAAAAGAATATTTAGGGCATGATTTATTAAGATCCGTGTAATCTACGCAAACTCGCCACTTACCATTCTTCGTTGGTACTATAACAGTGTTAGCTAACCAGTTAGGATATTTTACCTTACGAATAGAATCAATTTTTAGCAATTTTTGGACTTCTTCTTGAATCACCTAATTCTTGAAAGTTCCTTGCTTTTTTTTCTTTTGCTTGATTCGAGGATATGATGGATCTTCATTTAGTTTATGAGTCATCACCTCCTTTGGTATCCCTGTCATGTTAGAATGGGACCAAGCAAAACAATTTGCGTTAGCTTTTAAAAATTCAATCAACTTACGCTTTACCTCTGGCTAAGATTGGCTCCTATATACACTTTTCTCTCTGGCCAGTGCATAAATAAAACCACAGCCTCCAGCTCTTCTATGATTGTTTTGATGTTTTCATTTTCTTCTGGTTCTTGAATGGTATCAGGTCTTGAATCCACATCTGTTTACCTTGTTCAGTTGAGGCTGACGCCATGTTATCCTCAATTGAATTCTGTAATTGCTATTTTTCTTCACCCTTAACACTTGAATATACCAAGGAGTTGATGCTCCTGGATGTTTGTTGATCTCCCCTGATTTGACATATTCTCCATAGCGATAGAAATTTAATGACTTGATATAAGGTTAATGGAACAACATCCATTCTATGAATCCATGGCCTCCCAAGAATCATGTTGTAAGCCATTTCCATATCTACTACCTGAAATTTGGTATCTTTGACAATGCTTTCTGTGAATGTAGTAAGTATCACCTCCCCTTTCGTTACAACACTGGAGTTGTCAAATCCTGACAAAGTATGATCCTTTAGAACCATTTTATCTTCTACTTACATCTCGCGTAACACTCATATCAAAATAATATTCACAGAACTTCCTGGATCAATCAAAACTCGTTTCACGTTAGTATCATGTACAAGTAAAGATATTATCAGTGCGTCGTTATGTGGATTTAATAGACCCTCAGCATCTGTATCATCAAATGTAATATTTTCTTCCTCCAAAACATGCCGCAGTCGCTTCCCATGAGTAATTGTTAGTTTGGAAATCTTATTTGCCGCATTATATGATACGCCATTAATATCTTCACCCCCACTTATAACGTTGACATTTCTTTTGGATGAAGGTGGTTTTCGAGGTTCCTACTTGTTCTTCATATATGCTTGTTTTCCTTTCTCACTGTATGACTCAATGAGATATCCCTGTTTCGCAAATGATCAACCTTACCCTGCAAAAACTTGCAATCTGTTGTTTTATGCCCGTGATCGTTATGAAATTCGCACTAATGATTTGGGTTTCGTCTGTTTGGATTTGATCGCATCTCCTTTGGCCACTGTACCTTATCTACCATGCTTCTTAAAAGTACCTTATCTACCATGCTTCTTAAAACATCCACGAGTTCAGAAGTGATCACATTGAAATTATAACCGCCAAAACTTACCTTCAGACTTCTATCATCGTCTCGTGGCTCAGGTGTTTTTCGAACATTCCCAAATCTTGAGGTTGAGCCCGACTCTTTATGCCTCGATCTGTGATCATACCTTTGATTGTCCTGTTTTGACCGTGAGTCTCTTCCCGCAGGTCCTATGTAAGTCTCATACCTATTTTTATCAGATCGTTTTTCGGTCTCTGCACGTCTTGAACTTACCTTTTCTTCTTTTTGAAATCATGGAACAGTATCTTCCTTAATCCTCAGCTTCGTGCTATACCTGTTATAAACATCATTCCACGTCATAGCTGGGAATTCTTGACGGCTTTCCTTGAGTTTTCTCGTAGCTTCTGGGCTTTTTTCATTCAAATTACTTGTGAAAGCTATAGCTGCCCAGTTATCAGGTACACGTGGCAATGTCATTCTTTCATGTTAAAATCTGTCCACGAATTCTTTAAGCAGTTCTTAGTCCCCTTGCCTGATTTTGAAAATATCCTCGATTCTTTTCTCTACTTTTGGAGCTCCCGAGTGTGCTTTGATGAAAGAATCCGCAAGCTCAGCAAAAGAGTTTATAGAATTTTCAGGTAAAAGATAATACCATGTTAGCGCTCTTTTGGTGAGTGTTTTACTAAATTTTTTGACTAATACTGATTCAATCTCCTTCTTAGTCAAATCATTGCCATTTAAGCCCATTGTGAATGCAGTCAAGTGATCTCGTGGGTCTGTTGTTCTATCATATTTTGGAATATCAGGCATTTTAAACTTCTTTGGAATTGGAATTGGAGCAGCACTTGGCTTCCAGGGTTGTTGTGAATATCAATCCATATCTACCACCTTGATTATGGGTGGCACCCCGGGTATCTGCTCTATGCGCTCACTTTGCACCTTGAGCCATTTTTACAAGGTTAGTACTAAATTTTGCAAATCGGAATTAAATACATTACCTGGTTCTCTCTCTTGTGATTCTCTGGGAGTTCCACCACCGCCTGAGTTAACAAGCTCAGAACGAGGGCTTTGCAAAGTGTTGTTATTGGGGGTAGGCGCGGGTGCTGCAACAGGTAATTGATTAACAAGTGCCTCAATGGCTTTACTAACTTGAGCTGCAATTAATTTCTGCAAAGCCTCGTCAACAGCTTCAGTATTTTCAAATTGAGCGTGCTCATTACCTTGAGACCCTTCAGGAGTACCCTCACGAGATTGACGTGGTGAGCCTCGTGGAGTTGAAACTTGAATGTTAATATTATGTGGATGTCCCTGATTTTGCTGGTTCATTTGGTTTCCTTGATTGTTATCATTATTTTTTTCCATAGTTGATGCAACAAGGAAAGTTAAGCAAAGAAAAAATAGATTATCAGATTCCCGGTAACGGAACCAATTTGTTTAACCAAAAAATAGGATTTTAGCTAAAGCTAGAATTTAGAAGAACTCTGGTTACTAATAATCAAGAAAATGAATAAAAGGAAATAATTCTGGGTAGTACGATGATAATCAAGAAAAACAAATAATGCTAATGTATATTTCAATAGTGTTTCGTGTCCTTACAACTGATTATCTATCTCCTTTTTATAGGTACCTTTGAGAATATACGTTTTGCTTGAATTATAATGAGGCTATTATGAGTAATTAAAGACATTGAATGCTAGGTTACACTATCATTTACATTCAAAATATATTATCTAACGTATTCAACATTTAATGCCCATTAGATGTCGTATCTACACTCTTTTTTATAGTCAGATTTATTCCTTCTGATTCTCGGATATAAATGACTTAAATAGGTGCAGGCGTCGTGTTACTTATCTGATGTCCTATGCCTCTTCCTCCTTCTTTGATCGTATCTATTGTAACTCCTGACTCGTGACTAATTGTAATTCTTTGACCATTTGACCAATCCACGTGTTTTGATATGTCACCTTTATATATAAATATAATTTTTTCCAATACACTCACTGGGTCTACAGCAAAGGAAATGAGGAGGTTCTAGTTTTGAAAGATAGCAGTATAGGGGCGTCTGTAGTGTGATAATCACGAGTTCAATTAAATCTATACCTTTCGACACTCGGTAAAAATTAGTTAAAATTACAAAAATAGTAGATATCCAGGGACTTCAGGGTCATCAATATTGTTAATATTCAACAGGTGCTTAGAGTTATAAGGTCACCATTCTCACAATAACAAGAGGAAGGAGAGGAGCAAAAGAGCAGGTCAATATGGTCCTCAATCATCTGCTCTACTAAAGTTGGGCAGAAAAGTGACACAATGATAGACCCTCCCCACCCATAGCGTAGAGCTAGATCATTTTCATAAGGTAGACAATTGTGTATTAATTCTTATAAGACATGACGGAGAAAGAAAGACCCGAGACCAGAATTATGAAAAGCAAAAAAGAACAAACCAATTCGACCACCAATTCAGACAAATATATGCTACTTAATAAAAGGGGTAAAATATGAGCACTCACATCACCATTGCTTCCATGGGGTTGACGGATCTGCAAGATTCATCA
The DNA here is from genome assembly GCA_026770625.1 of Nicotiana glauca. Lineage (NCBI taxonomy): Eukaryota > Viridiplantae > Streptophyta > Magnoliopsida > Solanales > Solanaceae > Nicotiana > Nicotiana glauca. Next base: position 28,546 of record MU700072.1, read on the forward strand.
ACATGTAAAGTTCTGAAGCCTTGCAAGGTAACCTCTAGTGTGTCGCCTTTGCTAACTACAAGGATTGCCATTCCCAATTATCTAGAAACTAGAGCAGCTATCACTAGAAATTTTTCATTACACAGGTCAACCAAAATTGGGATACAAACTATACAGGAGGATCTTGCAGCATAAGTAACCAAGGTGTTTAACCCAAAAATTAGTTTTCAAGGTCAAAGCAATAATTTTATTTGACGGGTCACAAGCAACCGATTCAATCCGAAAGATATAAATTTTTGTTAATGCAAAGTGATAGAGAAGTGAAAAATAAATTCAATGACAGATAATATAATAAAAATAAAGCAGAGAAAAAAAGAATTTTTATTGAATGATCCTTGATAGGATAATGAGCCGAACAAAGTTTGAAGGGCTGGATTATGGCTAACTTGAGAGCAATATGCTATAAATTACAATGTATAGAATTGTAGAGAAGAAAATTAGATTCCCCTCATGGTTGTAAAAGTATGTCTATTTATAGGGCTAAATTTAAGTAACAATTCTCCTTGAATTATAGGTCCATTATGAGCATTTACTCAATCCATCCATTACTTTTGGAAGACTTGTAACAGCTGTGTAAATGCTGGAATTCCATAATTGGTGAGTTAATTCCGTAATTGATGAATTAATTCCATAACTGATGAGTTAATTTCGTAACTGATGAGTCAATCTCGTGCATTTTGAGTCAATCCCGTGCCTGTTCAATCAATCCCGTGCCTGTTGAGTCAATCTCGTGCCTGTTGAGTCAGTCCCGTGCCTGTTGAGTCAATCCCGTACCTGTTGAGTCAATCTCGTACCTGTTGAGTCAATCTTGAATTGATTGCCTTGTTCTGACTGTTACAATCATTTATTGCATTTATTGTACATTACATTATTGATTTGTAACAGATGGTGCAATGATGATAAATCCTATATAATCTGGAAATAATTGATTCCTTCCTCATGAAATATTCTCCCGCACCTGATCCGGCTATTTCATAATGATCGGTTTTGAGGCTAACAGGCACGGTACGAGTATGTTCGGTCCCGGGGGTATTTCACATATAATCTTTACATGTCATTCTTCACTTTTCGTCAAACTTTGCTGACACGTGTCACCATTTAATAGACCCACATGTCGAGTCTAATTTTCACTAATACAGATAGTCCCCCCACTTTTCGGTTACTCACTATGATGTGATCGGGAAGTGGAAGATTTTATCCTTTCATCCTTGTCTCTGCCTCAATAAAAACCTTGCTGGAAAAACCCAATAGGGACAACAATCAGACGAAGGAAAAAAGAGTGTAGAACTTAGAGATTCAGATGATAACTCCACCGCTTATGTTTCTTTCGTCAGTAATCGGTTGGTTTACTCCTGTCTTGTTTCGGGGTTTGAAGACAAATCTTTGCCTTATGTTTGCAAAGTTTGATATATATATTTGCGCTTTATTTTCTGCCTATTTTAATGTTTGAGTTTTTGTTTTACCCTTTAACTTTGCATTAAAAATGCTTTAATGCTTCGTGACTTTTTTGAATAAGCACGAATTATAAAAGAGGGCCCTTTTATGAACGACACTTAATGAAGAAGACGTCTCAACTTCATAATGGTGTAAATATACAAAAGAGAGATAGGAATTTTCACATGTTTTCTTTAACAATTTTTTGAAGAAAGTTTTTACATTAAACTTTCATAACATTTCACATGTGTTTGTGCATCGTCTATAACTCATTTGGCAACTATTTTTTTCTTTTAACAGATTCGATATAAGCTTGCACTCGTAACTGTTTTTCTTTTGCAACAGTTTTTTTTTGAATTAGTACAAGGGAATAACTAATTTTGCTTATAACAGTTTTAAATATAAGGGTATAATTTTTTACACATAACTATTTTTATTGGTAACAGTTTTCAAATGAATACAAGAGTATTGTTTTTTCATCTGTAATTATTTTCAGTTATAACAGTTTTTTAGTAAGTACAAAGATGTGAATTTTTACCTGTAAATAATATTCTGCATTTAACCTTTTTTGAAACATTTGTTTATATTTACGAATATGTTTTCAAAGGTTTTCGAATCAGGCTTGTGTTTTTTAATCGTGACTTTGCTCTCAACTTTCGATTTGTTGGGTATACCTTAGGCTTGACTTGAATTTTGATTTTTCTAGTCTTCTTTGCCATCCATATATATAGTTTCCCAAGTGTTAGAGCTTTGAAGTATGAAATCTCAAGATTTGATTATTCCTTCCATTTGGTCCATTTCCTAAAAAAGAAAAACATACGAGACTCGGAGGTATATATTTAGATGATGATTGCTTAACCCTTTTTTTTATCAAAAAGGTTGGAACTTAGACCGGGAATAACACAGTGTTCCTCGTGTCTTTCGGATTTAATATCATCATTTGGCATTTAAGGAAATTTATCCGAGTACAAGTTTTTCTTGGCACTTTAGAAACTTATTTGAGTGTTGATACTTAGTCTTTTAGACTTAAAATATATATTTGGATGCATCATTACTTGTGCAGTATCTAAAATTTCACCTTTGGGTGTCTAACTTTTAGATAAAAGAGGGCTATTTTATATACTTTAAACGATATGAATAGGACATCTCCTTTTCATTCGGGCGTAAAATAGGATCGATTGATCGGAGTAGACTTTTAGTCTGAGGAATTATTAATTCAGGTATAATTTACAAGAGTATTGACCTCATTAAAATTTATAGGAGTATTGATCCCAGTAAGACATTGAGTTTGAGGGAGTATTGATCTAAAATAAATTATATATATATATATATATATATATATCTTAGTAGATTTGTCCTGAAGAGACATTTAATCTAATTAGATTTTGAATCTAAATTGGAGTATATGAACATACTTCCCAGTAGAGAGGGACGCATGTCCGAAATAATATTTGAAATTTACGGGATAATCGATCCGAGTCATAATACAATTAGCCATCAAGAAAGGCTTATATATTTAGCTTCATTGGTCGTTGTTGTACCGAATATAAGTTGTGTATTTGTTCAAAGTGAACTTTATTCAGGTGGCATATTTGCATACCTTTATCTTGACTTAGATGTAAAACTCTCATTTTTTATCGTGGGATTCTTGACTCTGACATGGAGTTCTCGATCCTTTTTGTGTACGTGTAGTATACGTATTTTTGAAGAAATCATTCAACACTGTTTAAAGTGTTTATGCTTGATATGAGTAATATAACTAACTGAGTTGAGCTGGTAAATAATGTCAAGTCAAATTGACTAATCTTCAAGTATAAGTAATCTCCCTAGTGTTTGAGTTTTGAGGTATGAGAACTCTTAACACTGGACTTATAATTTGACTATTCGCGGTCTTATAGTCCCCGGTAGGATAGTTAATTTCAATATTTGTGGAATTTCAAATGGTCCAATTCCAACGTAGGGATGGTACCAAAGCTCTTTTTATCAAATGTTTTATACTCTGGTCGGGGACTACGGAGGTTTCAAGATATTATTGAGGATCATGCCATATCTTGATTTGAGCTATTCATATTGACTTTGATGAGTTTTTGATTTAAAGCCTTATTACCGGAGTAATTTTCACTGCTTTCTTTATAAATTTTTCACATCACATATTTTGTTTGTTTGGTCCATGTGGCATTTCAGCTTTTGGAGCCTTGAATATTCTCAAATATAATTCTCCTTCAACAAGGCAGGTAGTACGGGATGAGACGCACTCAGAGTTATCGAGAGCATGCTTGTCTTTGGATAAAGTCACATTCTAAATAAGAGATGGCTCAATCCCGAGACAGTTTGATCTGGAAATAATATTTCTCAATAAGAGCCCGGAGTTGCTTTCGGAGTTAGTGATATCAGCAGTAGATCCGAGACTAGCCTATCCGGCTCTATTTTCTTGGGCTGCATAGTTTTCTTGGATTTGATCAATCATTAAATCAATACTTTTGCTTTGAGTCCCCAAGCTAATTTAAGCCCTGTAGCATATGGTTCATACTCGGCTTTGTTGTTAGTAACTTTTATGAATTATCTAACTACTTTTCCTGATAGGCATTAAGCATTGTCCCTAACTAGGGAAGTTTAGTACTTGTGGACCTAATTGTGTGGAAGGTCCAGATCCCGAGAATTATCCTAGAAATAACATGTTCGGGCAATATGTTAGAGCTAATATTAATCATGAAATATGCTTAATTTATAACTTTATAGTCGTACGTGGTTGATAAACAATATCAAATTCACTTAGTTCGACTACTCATTTAGCGAGCCTTCCTGACAGTTAATGTCTATGCAAAATATTGCGTAAAGAAAATATAGTGACTACGGGAATTGAATGATACTGAAACTAAAGCCTTAGATTTAGGGCAACTACAATTAATGCCAACTTATCAAAATATTGATATGTAGTTTCCGTATCTAAAAGAATTCTACAATATATAGGAGAATGTGTACCTTTATCTTTTTGAATTAAAATTACATTTACCGAGACATCCGAGACAATTAGTGTACAGGCAATCATCTTTCTCCTCGGAATTTTGAAAGTGATGATGCGTTGTTGTTAGATAGCAAGTTCGAATGATTCGACTTTTCGAACTAAACCGATCTTTCAAAATTCTGTAACTTTATCTTTTATTATTTGTCTCTAGTTTCTTCTTTTGTTTGGTCGGATTATACCACAGGTCAATATTGAGCATATAAACCTTTACCTTCAGTAGTACACCTGTTATGGAAACAAGCAAAGCAATTTTTGTTAACATGTAAAATTTTAATCAATTTGGTACCGAGTCTCTACCAACGTAATCCTTCCTATTTGGGAAGTCAATGATAATTTCTAGTTCTTTAACATTTGACCTTGTGGCTTCTGATGCCTTTGGTTCAATGATTGCTTCCGAAAATATTTGTATGATTTTCTACGGCTATTAATGAACCTTCTTTCCTCGTGGGCTATTTCATCACGCAGCTATCTCTTCTTTTTCAGTTGTTAGGTCTGGTATCTTTGTAAGCAATCTCATGGGTATTTTACCCATGTTCCTCTTAGTCTTCATTCTTCTCTTGTGAAATTTTACAATTTAGCAAGGTAATTCCTTACCTGTTCGGGTAGATCCGGATCTTTTCCAGCCCATGAAGAAAATCTTGTATCTCTTTGCTCAGACCTGTTTTTTTAGATTTTTGCATTTAGATTCGGATCACCCAATAATCACATTTGTTTAATCTCCGGGCCTGGTGTATCTGAACCTCCTATTCCGGAACTGTTTCGTACAAATCCGTTATAATCAGTTTTGGTACTAATAGTTGCGGTACCAATATATCGATGTACATTCTCTATTTTTCTCTGCTTGTTGCTTACATATCATCATCATGGCTATTATTTCATTTTTATTTGCATGATAAAGCCATCTCTAACTTGGATGTCCTCAACTGTGTTGATTGGAAAATTTTAGCCATCATGAAGGTTTAAACTGAAAACAAGCGATTAACAAAAATTGTTACTATCTTTGGATAAATAGCAAATTTGCTTGAGTTCCCGGTAATGGAACCAAACTGTTTAACTCAAAAAATAATTCTCAAGGTCAAAGAAATAATTTTATTTGACAGGCCACAAGCAACCAATTCAATCCGAAAGATATAAATTTCCGTTAATGCAACGTGATAGAGAAGTGAGAAATAAATTCAATGACAGATAATAGAATAAAAATAAAGCAGAGAAAAAAGAATTCTTATTGAATGATCCTTGATAGGATAATGAGCCGAACAGAGCTTGAAGGGGCCGAACTATGGCTAACTTCAGAGCAATATGTGATAAATTACAATGTATAGAATTATAGAGAAGAAAATTTGATTCCCTTCATGGTTGTAAAAGTATGTCTATTATATGGCTAAATTTAAGTAACCATTCTCCTTGAATTATGAGTCCATTATGAGCATTTACTCAATCCATCCATTACTTTTGGAAGACTTGGAACAGCTGTGTAAATGCTGGAACTCCATAACTGGTGAGTTAATTCCGTAATTGATGAATTAATTCCATAAATGATGAGTTAATTTTGTAACTGATGAGTCAATCCCGTGCCTGTTGAGTCAATCTCGTCATTGAGTCAATTCCGTGCCTGTTGAGTCAATCCCGTGCCTGTTGAGTCAATCTTGAATTGATTGCCTTGTTTTGACCTTTACAATCGTTTATTGCATTTATTGTATGTTACATAATTGATTTGTAACAGATGGTACAATGATGATAAATCCCATATAATCTGGGATTAATTGATTCCTTCCGCATGAGATATTCTCCCGCACCTGATCCGGCTGTTTCATGATGATCAGATTCGAGGATAACAAGCACGGTACAAGTATGTTCGGTCCCGAGGTATTTCATATATCATCTTTACATGTTATTCTTTACTTTTTTCAAATATTACTGACACGTGTCACCATTTAATAGACCCACATGACGAGTCTAAGTTTCACTAATACACAAAATAGGTCTCCTTTGTATTGGGGAAATATATGTGCATAAATGAATGGTGATAAAGCGTGACACGTGAAATTATACTTGTTGCTCCCTAACGCACACGCAAGTATATGTGGTCGACAAGTAATATAATGATAAGTCGAGTTTCGAACCCACAAAGACTTATATCAACTACTCACTAACACAACAATATTGTTATTCCGTCAAGCTAAATTCGAATTCAAGAGTTTAATTATGCTAACTACAATTCTAATTAATAACTAAATTATCAAGTAACGAGTTGATTGTTAAGTATTCAATAGAGACAAGTATTCCAGGATGGCGACCAATTCACCAATCGTATTGTGTCCTAATTAACTCTCCCTTTTCATATAACTCACTCATGGTAGCCAATTAATCAATAGATGCTCTCATAGCCTTCTCCCAAAGCACTACTCACCTATTCTGAATAGATTAACGCCTATATTCCTATGGAATTAATCTATTAAGAACGCATTAAGATTACAATATTTAATTAAGCACGATGATTAGGTATATTCCTATCCTAACCACAAATCCGCTCCCCCTAAGGGTTAAGATCATGCTCTCTTCAATTCTTCTCTAATCTAAATACGGCTTTCCCAAGCATAGCATAGATAGTAAATAGAACCTAACTGCTGGCCAGACAATTAAGCAATTAAACACAGAATTGAATAAACAACCATATTTGATGATTATAATCAAGGTTAAGTTAATATCAAACGACAATACTCATGGCTAAATCACAACCCCAGAACAATGGGTTTTTAGCCACTCATGATGTACTCAAACAAATTCATAAGTTTGATTAATTGAAAAATACTAAAAAAGATGAAGAAAATTCGAGTTGTTCTTGCTCCTCAACGTTTCTAGTGTGGGTCTTTGCTCCAAAATCCATCTCCCCCTTCAAAATATGTTTTTGGATGGCTTTTATACGTGTTGGATAGGTTTAGGGCCGAAATAACCTTGTCCTAGGCGAAATAGGATAAAATTCTCATAACTGGCACCCAGCCCGGCGCTAGGCGCCGTCCACAGTGCCCCTATTTTAATCCCACTGTTTTCGGCGCCACAGGTGGCGCCAGGCATTGCCTGTGGTGCCCCAACTGGCCTTATTTTTTTATTTTGTCCGTTTTAGCTTCAAATCTTGCACGTTTTTCTCCCACTTGCTCCCGAATCATCCCTACAAGTAAAAACACTTCAAATTAATATAATTCATATCATTTAACATCCCAAATTCACGGAACAAGAGTAAAATATGAGGCGATATATATACTTTAAGTTAAACATCAACACCCCACACTTAGGCTCTTGCTCGTCCTAGAGCAATTGGACAATCTACTACCCCCAACTACGTACAAAGTTCAATCATGGAGGAGCACCTTAACTTTTAACCACACACTATACCCTTGACTACAATCAATACCGACACACAAGCATTAACACACAAAAATTCATATTCTTCCCGTTTAAGCATACTCAAGTATAATATCTCGATTCAATAAATTCCAACAACCTATTTGTCACCACCCAACCTCAACAGTCGGCTTGCAACCACTAAGCACCCTCAATTCATGCACTTACCCAACAAGAAAGCTCATAACATTACCATTCATTCATGAGATCATGTGCCCTCACCAACAAACAAAAGTGTGAATATAAATTGGTCTGCACATTAAAATATGCTTCGAATATAGATTAAGGACATCACGCAACTGAACAAAATTCACTCACTCTCACAAAGAATTCATATGCATCCCGTGGTCGTACCATAAGCTTGCCCATAGTGTATATCTCTACGAATTTAAGCTAGCCAAATCTAGGATCAATCAGGACTTTCAAGGTTGTAATGTAGGCTAAGGGACGGATATGATATATTAGGAATAATGGCTAACCCTCCTAAGCACTTTAATACACTGCATTCACAATTCAAGCACATCTTCTTCTCAAACAATTCACTTGCCCCAAACCATATGCAACATAGCCCTCTTTTCAACTAAGCACTTCTATATTTCCACTAGCACAAATCAATAGGAATTGGAGGTGTGTAATTTTTTCTACATTATTTGAACTATCATATTTTTTTCTCTTTCTTGCAATTTTTCTTTTACTTTCTCTCTCTTTTTTTTTTACACACTCCATACATTAAAGTTTACCGGCTAGTGACTTTTGATTTCAACTTTAGTGCATCAACGGGCCCTTCTATGGTTCCACTCAAAAGCTACTCCCCAATCTCTAAACTTACTTCTTTTAGCGACTAAGTGCCTTAGGAGGTAAAGGTTCCATCAATATCAAATTAAGAAAAATATAGGGGGATGGCTTGTAATGTGGGTGCCAAAGGAAGGTCTATAGGCTCAAAGGGGCTAGCAACGAAAAATTTTATTTTTATGTGACAAGCACATTCATGATCAAGAAAGAAATGCCTACGTCATCTCCTAGATCAACACAACTTTCAATTTTGCTTTAATTCACACACGGGGCAAGTTCTAGACTATACAGTATAGCATAGAAAATCACGAATCCTCACACACATAGTGCACATGACTCAATCAAGACGGTTCTATTCAACTCTCAAGTCAAGCAAGCACAATTAAATGAGAGAATTAAGCAATGTTGCACTATGTAGCCTACAAGTCAAAAAGCTAAGAAAGGGCGTCATAAAATAGGCTATTTACTTTACTTAGGCTTCTCAGTTCAAACCAAGTATACGGGAAAACAGAATGTATGTCAGAGCCTAATGTGCCAGCATCAATCATGTCAATGAGTATCTTAGAATGACTCGGTTTCTTCCTAAACTACTCCTAAAAAGAAATTAAAGTGCCCGGTTCGAGCTACATCCTTCGAAAAGAACCGGTGCCTAAAGAAAAACCAAGGAACCCTACCTAGCTGTTCTAAAAAAAACAAAAATCTTTTTGGTGTTTTTAAATCAGACTTTTATCCCTCAAGAAAATTGTCCAAAAGATCCATCATCGGGAAAAGTCCTAGCTTTTTCAAAATTTTTTTCGATTAAAACAACTAATACTAATACTAAACTAGACTAACTACACTAGAAATATTAAAATAGTTAATACACAGTATACAAATACAACGCAGGTAGTATTTCTCCCACCCCACACTTGAACAATGCATAGCCCTCGATGCAATAAAATGAAAACTGAGTAGGGTGAAAAGAAAAACTCCCTGTCAATCAGCGTCCACTCCCCCCAGCAGTGCTGGGGCCATCATCAGCCAGTCGGAAAGGCACCAAAGCCATGGGTCCTGTAGCACCATTGCCATCCTCCTCCTCAGTATCAGAGCCTTTGACAGAGTTGATGTCCTCAGATGAGTGAATGGGGATGCCAGGTGCAATCCCCAACATCTCCCTTGACGTACTAGACAAGTCATCGCGCAAATGCGTGCGCTCCGTGTATGTAATATCGGCCCTGCTCATGAGTAGGTTTAAAGATTTATAAATATACCTATTGAAGTTTTCCTCTCACTCACTTCGAGCAGCAGGAGTGAGTTTGGATGATGTCTCCACCACAGCTGTAATGTCCCTAAGCCCAGCTGGTGCCTTCACCACCTCGTCATGTCCGGGGTACTTTGGCACCTTTAGAAAGAGCATATACTGGGTAAGTACATTGCCAAAGAAGAACCGCCGAATCTGTCACCCGAACCTCGTGTGCTCCATCTCATTGAACATAATATCAGCTATGTTAATAGGTCGGCCAGTCATCAAAGAGAAGATAAGACACACTCAAGCACGAGTGCAATCACTGTTGTGTTCACCTGGCATCAGTCTCGCCTGCACAAAGTTCTGCCACACTTTGGCAGCATTGTTGAAATCTGAACGAACCATATAGAGGTTTTTGGTGGTGACCTGCTTCCGTATTCATTTAGCATTGGAGTCTATGCCACAGAGAGTGTGATGTATGAGCTTATATTTCGGGGTTTAGATCAGGCATTGGAATCTCCTTGGGTTGGCATTTTCGACCCCCAAATAGTCACACAAATACTCCCTGCCCGGTGGCACATCTTTTACTCTAACATATGAAGTGCACCGTTTGATATTCTAGTTTGCATACTATTCTTTAACCATGCTCAGGTTGGCATGCCCCGGGCAGTCCAAGAACGTGGTCATCTTTAGAGCTCGCAGCCGGTCAAGTATTTCCGGGAATTTCCCCTCTAAGGCTTCGGTGTTAATCCCTATCTCAGAAATATATCGCCCGGATGGCACGAAGTCCCTGTGCCATGTCATAGCCTTATCATTAATCAAATCCAAATGAGGTCTCCTCGTTGGTATGGGTTGAGATCCCTCGGCGACCTGCTTGCCTTTGGGTTGCCGGGAAGAGATTTCACTTTGCTTGTGCTTTTTGGTTGCCGGAGAGGAGGTGGAGCGCTTTCCAATGCTTTTGCATTTGCTAGTGATATCACGAGCCATAATATCCTGCAACACAAGTAACATGAGTGTGAGAATGGTTCAAGAAATATGCCTAAGGTTTTAGTGCAAGTCATGAAATGACCCCATACTTAACACCGAAGGCACAAGTGCAAGTGTTTGCACCTCAAAGCTATGGGTACTCAAGACTTCCCCATGCTCCATAATAGGATAAGAAAAAGTCATAAGGAATGCATCTGTCACAAATACTAGTCTGTACTCAATTCTACTTAGAAATTTATACAACAGACAACATACAAAAACAATGGTGTAAGGACATGTTATTCATCAAAATCACATCCCCTAGCATGTAAAAGAGTCCCTATATACCCCACACTTAGCCCGAATGCATACACAATTTTATCCGGTTACTCAGACTTCACCGGGTACCAACAATCCTCTTTCAAGCATTTAAACAAATACTATATAGGCATGAAGTTTGTTCTTATAGTTCATCAATGGTGGAACATGGTGGCCCTCCCAATTTTCAACGAAGTAGAGGGAATTCTAGTTTACTACTCCATATACACATCAAACACACAATTTTTGACCACGACACATCTCCCACCATAAATTTGCATAAGAATTACATGGGAAAGACTATGGGGAATTAGAACTTTTGGGAATGTGATTATTTGTTAGCTACTAGTTAAAACACACAAGGAATAGATGAGAAACAGAATAACACCTGGATAAAGGTTGCAGGAAAGAGAGAAGAAGGATTTTTTTGGTGGAAATTAGCGTGAAGAGGAAGAAGAAGACGCAAGGCAGGCGTTGTTTGCTTGTGTTGTTTGTATTTGGGTGGGTTTGGGAGAAGGTATATGGGTATTAGTGTTAGTGTATTTGGGTATATGGGTTGGGTTAAATGGGTATGGGTTAGAGTAATAACTAAATAATGAAAAAGGAAAAAAAAACTTACTTGACCTGCTAGTTGGGTGCCTGGCGCTCTGTGTAGCGCTGGCTGTTTGGATACACTGTTTCTGGCGCACCAGGCAGCGCTGGGCACTCGCCTGGGCACTGTTCACGTTAATTTTTTTTTTTGAACAAACATCCCTATCCCCTGAGCCTGAGACATACCCAATTTACACACCCTACTCCATTACATATAAAAATTTTCTACCTATTCTAAAAGAAAAATTAAGAAGTTAAGCTAGAAAACAATAAAAAATTGGGTTGCCTCCCAACAAGCGCCTGATTTAACGTCGCGGCACAATGCAGATTCTCTCTTACTAATCAGCGAGTACAACCTTGGTCTTCTCACGAGTAATCATTCCTCCCCAATAATGCTTGACTCTATGACCATTCACCAAAAAACGCCTTTCGCCATTTAAATCTCGGAGCTCGATTGCACCATAAGGAGTGACTCTCACCACCTCAAACGGACCTGACCATCTCGACTTTAGCTTCCCAGGGAATAGCTTGAGTCTAGAATTGAATAGAAATACTTGTTGGCTTGGTTCAAACTGACGCGGCTTGATATGCTTGTCATGCTATCTTTTTGTCTTTTCTTTATATAGCTTGGAATTTTCATAAGAGTGCAACCTGAACTCGTCTAATTCATTCAACTGCATAAGTCTTTTCTCACCTGCGGCTTCAAGGTCCATGTTCAGCTTCTTAATAGCCCAGTATGCCTTGTGTTCCAGCTCAACGGGCAAGTGACATGCCTTCCCATACACCAGCTTGTAAGGAGACGCTCCAATTGGCGTTTTATATGCAGTCCTATCTGCCCATAGAGCATCATCCAACTTTGCAGCCCAATCTTTCCTATTCACACTCACCGTCTTCTCCAATATTTGCTTGATTTCTCTGTTTGACACCTCAGCTTGCCCACTTGTTTGCAGATGGTATGCTGTGGCAACTCCGTGGCGAACTCCATATTTAGCTAGAAGGTTATTCAACAATCGATTACAAAAATGAGTCCCTTCATCACTGATTAAGTCACGTGGGTCCCAAATCTCGAGAATATGTTCTTTGTCACAAACGCAGCTACCACCATGGCATCCTTCGTCGGCAAAGAAATTGCCTCCACCCATTTTGACACATAGTCAACGTCTAGCAAAATGTATTTGTTTCCTCTGGACGGTGGAAATGGCCCCCATAAAATCTATCCCCCATACATCAAAAAGCTCAACTTCTGGAATGTTATTTAAAGGCATCTCATGCCTTCTTATGATTGTTCCCGTTCTCTGACATTGGTCACACTTCTTAACAAATGCATGGGTATCCTTGAATAAAGTCGGCCAAAAGAGACCGGATTGTAACACCTTTGCAGCTGTTCTATCTCCTCCACAATGACCCCCATTAGGTAATGCGTGGCAATCATACAACACTAATTCTACCTCTTTTTCAGGAATGCATCTCCTCATCAACTGATCAGCACATTGCTTGAACAAGTAGCGCTCATCCTAGTAGTAGAAGTTCACATAATGTAAAAACCTCTTTCTAGTTTCAGATTGGATTTCGGGAGGAAGTACCCCACTCACAAGGTAATTTACATAGTCTGCATACCATGGGGAGGGTCTTGGGTTATAGCAAAAAGTTGTTCATCAGGAAATACTTCTTTAACTTGGCCACCCTCCTCTACGTGGTTGTGGTTTTCCAACCTTGATAGATGGTCAGCTACCTAGTTCTTTGTCCCCTTTCGATCTCGTATTTTTACATCAAATGGCTGGAACAATAAAATCCAGCGCATCAATCTAGCCTTAGACTCCTTTTTGGTAAACAAATACCTGATAGCTGCAGGATCGGTATGGACTATGACTTTTGTTCCCACCAAGTATGCTCGAAATTTCTCAAAGGCCCACATAACAGCTAACAACTCCTTCTCAGTGGTGGTGTAATTCAGCTGGGCATCATCAAGAATCTTACTCACATAGTAGATGGAATAAAACACCATGTCCTTCAGCTGACCTAGCACTACCCCGATAGCATGATCACTCGCATCACACATAAGTTCAAAAGGTAAAGACCGATCTGGTGCCACAATAATGGGAGCAGTCACCAACTTCTTTTTAAGTTCTTCAAATGCGTTGAGGCAAGTATCATCAATGTTGAAGGTCACATCCTTTTTAAGAAACCTGCACAAAGGAGTAGCAATTTTTGAAAAATCTTTAATAAAACGCCGATAGAAACCAGCGTGTCCCAAAAAACTCCGGACACCCTTCACTGAAATAGGTGGAGGTAATTTTTCAACCGCCTCCACTTTTGCCTTATAAACTTCAATGCCGCTCCTAGATACTCTATGACCCAGCACGATGCCTTCTTGTACCATAAAATGGCACTTTTTCCAATTTAGCACCAGCTTCGTTTCTTCACAACGAGCTAGCACCTTGCTTAAATTCCTCAAGCAATCATCATAAGAAGACCCAAAAACTGAAAAGTCCTCCATAAACATTTCCACGAATTTTTCCACCATGTCGGTGAAAATGGCCATCATACTTCTTTGGAAAGTGGCTGGTGCATTACAAAGTCCAAACGGCATTTGCTTGAAGGCAAAAGTGTCGTAAGGACAAGTAAAAGTAGTCTTCTCCTAATACTCTGGTCGTATGACAATCTGATTGTATCTTGAATAACCATCGAGGAAGCAATAATATTCATGCCCGGCTAACTTGTCTAGCATTTGATCGATGAATGGGAGTGGGAAGTGATCCTTGCGAGTTGCCTTATTGAGCCTTCTATAGTCAATGCAGACTCTCCATCCCGTAACAGTGTAGGTGGGGATTAGCTCATTCTTCTCATTCTCAACTACAGTCATTCCTTTCGTTTTGGGCACACATTGAACCGAGCTTACCCAGTTGCTATCAGAAATGGGAAAAATGTTACCTGCGTCGAGCAACTTGATTACTTCCTTTTTCACAACCTCTTTCATGATCGGATTCAATTTTCTTTGCTGCTCTACACTGTGGTGGTGTCCGTCCTCTAGAAAGATTTTATGCATGCAAAATGATGGACTAATACCCTTGATGTCAGCTATAGTCTACCCAATGGCCCTTTTATGCTCGCGGAGGACTCTGAGCAATTTTTCTTCTTGAGTGCTAGTCAAGCTGGATGAAATAATTACAGGTAGTGTTTAAGAGTTTCCCAAATAAGCATAGCGCAGATGCGCTGGAAGTGGCTTGAGTTCTAGCTTCGAAGCTTCTTTAATAGATGGCTTGGGGAGAGTCAGAGTTACATGCCTGTCCAACTCCTCAAATTTTCTGAACCCAATTACATAACTGCAGGACATATCTAGCACTTACTCTATTTCTCCTATTCTTTCATCTTCACTATTTTCCACATCCCCACTCAATACTCGTTCAACAGGATCTGCAGGGCTCATGTAGGGTACTAATGATGTAGTATCACTCTCCACCACTAAGATTATGGACAGCTCTTCATAATGGGCTGGTAACTTCAGTGCTCTATAAACATTGAATACCTCCAATTGGTCACCTACTCTCATCGTCATCTTTCCTTCACATGCGTCAATAATAGCTCGACCCGTGGCTAAGAATGAATGCCCCAAAATAAATGGGACTTCCTGATCAGGCTCATAATCTAGGATAATGAAATATGCAGGGAATATGAAAAAGCCCACTTGAACTAGCACATCTTCAATCACTCCCTCAGGATGAGCAAGGGAGCGATCAGCTAACTGTAAGATAACTGTCGTTGGGCGTGGTTCACCCAACCCTAACTTTCTGAACACACATAGTGGCATCTAATTGATGCTCGCTCCAAGATCACATAAAGCTCGCCCAACAGCGAGTTTACCAATGGAGATGTGGATAGTGAAGCTACCTGGATCCTTCAATTTCTGAGGTAATTTTCCTTGAATTCTGGAGCTACACTCCTCAGTGAGTGCCACAGTCTCGAACTCGGTCAACCTCCTTTTATTTGCCACAATATCCATGATGTATTTTGCATATTTGGGTATTTCTTGTAGGATGTCAACCAATGGAATATTAATCTGCACCTGCTTAAAGATATCAAGAAAATTTTTATACGCGGCATTGTCTTTTAATTTATGAAATCTTTGAGAGAATGGAGGTGGTGGCCTTGCAACCAATTGTGGGGGATGCTCAGCCACTGCCTCTCCAGCTGGTTTCTCTGGCTCCGGGGCTTTTTCTGATGTTGATTCTATAGTGGCTGGCCTCTCATCAAAAGTCACTTGTTTCCTCTTTTTAGATAGAACTTCCTCGAGTTGTCTCCCATTTCTCAACGACACGACATTCAAGGCCACCATAGGATTTGCTTCAGTATCGCTTGGAAGAGCTCCAGCTAGTCTAGTGTTTTGAGCACTGGATAGCTGTCCCATTTGACGCTCCAAATTTCTCACCATTGTGACGAGGGATTGATGTTCAGCCATCCATTTTTTAAACATGTCTTCAAGGTGGCTTGTAGGACTCGCTTGTTGTTCACCCTGAGGTGGTCTATATTGTTGTGGGGGTGCTTGAGGTCTATATTGATTCTGAGTGACCTGGTTTCCACCACAAGAGAAGTTTGGGTGGTTCCTCCAATTTGGATTGTAAGTGTTCCCATATTGATTTTCTTGGCCCCTATTTTAATTACCCACGAAGCAGACAGGCTCTGGGTTTACGGGACATATTTCGCTCGTGTGTCCCTCTCCACATATTTCACAAAATGCTTGAACCTGTTGTGTTGGTTGTACCTGTTGCTTGTTGATATTCAAGTTCATCTGGTTGACTTGATTGGCCAACGTAGTAATCTGCGTGGATAATGCTGAGACGTCATCTAATTCAAGAACCCCTGCAGACTTTTGCGCTGTGTGTCTACCCATCTCTCCTTGCCAATCCGGATTGCTCTTGGATAATTTGTTCAGTAATGCATATATCTCGTCAAAGCTTTTATCCAACACTTGACCCCCAATTGAAGCATCTACCACGATCTTTGTTTCAGAATGTAATCCTTCTATGAAAGTGTGATCTAGGACTTCATTCATCTGATTGTGATGAGGACGGTCTCTGAGTAGCCCCTTTAACCTTTCCCAAGCGGAGTATAAAGATTCTCCCGCTTTTTGCTTGAAAGCAACTATCTCACTTCTGATCTTTGCAGTTTTGCCTGAAGGAAAGAACCTTTCCAAAAATGTTCTTGCCAAATCATTCCATGATGTAATAGAATTTGCTGGTTCTACCTTTAGCCATCGCTTAGCCTCACCCAACAGAGAGAATGGAAAAAGTGTGAGCCTCACATAATCTGGAGTGACCCCATTAGTGATATAAGTATCACTAATCTCCAAGAAGTTCAGAATATGCTGCTGTGGATCCTCGTGTGGAAGACCCATAAATTGCCTATTTGCATGAAGCAGCTGGATCATGCTCTGTTTTAGCTCAAAGTGCCCGGTGATCCTGGGCTTCACTATACTGGAGGTGACATTAGCAATGCTGGGCATCGCCACCTCCTGAACAGCCATGGGTTGCTCCTCTGCCACGTCCATAGGAATTTGAACAAGTGCCTAAATATTATTCATGTCCCTTGCTTCCCTTAACCGCCTGTGAAATGTCCTCTCAGGTTCAGGATCAAAGCCTTAAAGTCGGTCCTGGCTTCCGACCCTACGCATTCAATGAAAGTTCCTGAGATCCGAGCAACAATCAAGTAATGTTAGGCTCAACGAAATAAACAATTAAAGTAAAAACTAGCAAGTAGCTAATGTTAAGTCCCCGGCAACGACACTAAAAACTTGTTGCTCCCTAACGCACACACAAGTACATGGTCGACAAGTAATATAATGATAAGTTGGGTGTCGAACCCACAGAGACTTATATCAACTACTCACTAACGCACCAATATTGTTATTCCGTCAAGCTAAATTTGAATTCAAGAGTTTAATTATGCTAACTATAGTTCCAAGTAATAACTAAATTATCAAGTAACGAGTTGATTGTTAAGTATTCAATAGAGACAAGTATTCCAGGGTTGTGATCGATTCACCAATCGTATTGTGTCCTAATTAACTCTCCCTTTTCATATAATTCACTCATGGTTGCTAATTAATCGATAGATGCTCTCACAGCCTTCTCCCGAAGCACTACTCACCTATTCTCAATAGATTAACGCCTATATTCCTATGGAATTAATCTATTAAAAACACATTAAGATTACGATATTTAATTAAGCATGGTGATTAGGTATATTCCTATCCTAACCACAAATCTGCTCCCCCTAAGGGTTAAGATCATGCTCTCTTTAATTCTTCTCTAATCTAAACACGACTTTCCCAAGTATAGCATAGATAGTAAATAGAACCTAACTGCTGGCCAGACAATTAAGCAATTAAACACAGAATTGAAGAAACAACCATATTTGATGATTATAATCAAGGTTAAGCTAATATCAAACGACAATACTCATGGCTAAATCACAACCCCAGAACAATGGGTTTTTTAGCCACGCATGTTTACGCATGATGTACTCAAACAAATTCATAAGTTTGATTAATTGAAAAATACTGAAAAAGATGAAGAAAATCCAAGTTGTTCTTGCTCCTCAACGTTTCTAGCGTGTGTCTTTGCTCCAAAATCCGTCTCCCCCTTCAAAATATGGTTTTGGATGGCTTTTATACGTGTTGGATAGGTTTAGGGACGAAATAACCTTGTCCCGGGCGAAATAGAATAAAATTCTCATAACTGGTGCCTAGCCCGGCGCCAGGCGCCATCCCCAGTGCCCCTATTTTAATCCCACTATTTTCGGTGCCACAGGTGGCGCCAGGCACTGCCTGTGGTGCCCCAACTGGCCTTATTTTTTTATTTTGTCCGTTTTAGCTTCAAATCTTGCACGTTTTCCTTCCACTTTCTCCCGAATCATCCCTACAAGTAAAAACACTTCAAATGAATATAATTCATATCATTTAACATCCCAAATTCATGAAACAAGAGTAAAATATGAGGCGATATACATAAAAATATATTTACTTTAAGCTAAACATCAATTATCAAAAGATCACAATTGGTCAAGGAATCACATATTAGGTGCGGGATAAAAGAGATGCGGGATCACAAAGGAGGTACGAGATAAGAGTCTTGGAGGCACCGCCTCTATTTAAACATGAATACGCACGAGATACGGAAAGAATAAAGAACCTGGTCGAATAAGAGGATATAGATACAGTCTTGCAAGAGAAATAAATATCGTAGCCGTTAAGGAATATTAGTATTCAATGTAATGATTATGTAACGTAGCATTTAATGTCATTAAATATTCATAATAGCCTCATCATGGCTCACATGTAACATACATTTACAGAAATTCTCCAAGAGACCTATAAAAGGAGAGATATGTAATCGATGGAGGGACACATCATTGAAACATACTTTGATTTACAAGCTTTCATATCTGAGTACTTGAAAATTCTTTTCTCTACTTATTTTTCGATTATCAGTAACCCGATTCATATTTTTTCCATATTTGACTAAAAATTCATTTTTTGGTTGAACAAATTGGTTCTGTTACCGGGAATCTGATAATCAACGTTATTTCTACTTGATTTTTTTGGTTCACATCAATCATGTCGAACAACAACAACAACACCCCAGGACTTCCAGAAATTCAGACAAACCAACAACTTCAAGGAAGTTCTCCACGAGATTCACCACAAGGTTCTCTATGAGGCTCCCCACAACGATCTCGTGAAGGCACTCCCGATGGGTCTCAGTCAAATGAACAGAATCAACTAAAAAACTTCGAAGATATGAATGAGGCAATGCAAAAAATAATTGCTTCTCAAGTTAGCAAAGCTCTTCAAACCTTTATTAACCAGTTACCTGTAGCCCCGCCAACACCAACTCCAAACAATAACTAACACTCTAGAGAAGCCCCGCTCTGGACTGGTTAATTCAGGAAGTGGAGGAATTCTAGTGAAATGCAAGAAGGAGACCCAGGTAATCAAGCTAATTCTGATTTACAAAATCTTGTACTAACCTTGCAGAAACAGCTTAAGGAGCAAAATGAACGCATAGAACAAATACCTGGGGTGTCGCCCGTGATCAAATGAGTAGACATAGACAAATATTATCAACAACCCTGGAAACCAAGTGTCGCCCCCCTTTCAATTCCGAAGAAATTTAAAATGCCTGATATTCCAAAGTACGATGGAACATCATACCCACGAGATCACGTCACTGCATTCACCACATGTGTCAAAGGGAATGACTTGACTAAGCAAGAAATCGAATCAGAACTGTTCAAAAAATTTGGTGAAATACTCACCAAATGAGCTTTAACCTAGTATTCTCTTTTACCTAAAAATTCTATAAATTCTTTTGCCGAGCTTGCAGATTTTTTATTAAAGCACATTCGGGAGCTCAAAAAGTTGAAAAGAGGATGGAGGACATCTTCAAAATCAATCAAGGGAATTCCGAGTTATTGAGGGAATCTGTAGATCGATTTCAACGAGAAAGAATGTTGCTACCACGAGTACCTGACAACTGGGCAGCCATAACTTTTGCTAGTAATCTGAATAAGAAAAGCTCAGAAGCCACGAGGAGACTCAAAGAAAGCCTTCGAGAATTCCTAACAACAACGTGGAACGATGTCTACAACAGGTATAGCACGAAGATGAGGATCGAGGTATATATTATCTTGCGACCAAAAACAGATGAGAAAACAAGTTTAAGGCGTGTAGAAAATGAAAGGAGATCTGGTAAAAATAGGTATGATCCTTATATGGGATCTGCGGGTAAAGACTCAAGGTCAAAACAAGAAAGGTACGATCATAAACCCAGAGAATCTGGCTCTTCATCAAGGTTCAGCAATGATCGAGGCATACGTGGACAGCGAGATGATGATGGGAGTTTGAAGGCAAGGTTTGATAGTTATAATTTTAATGTAACCACTTCCGAGCTCGTGGCTATTTTAAGAGTCATGGGAGATAAGGTACGGTGGCCGAAGGAGATGAGATTAAACCCAAGTAGAAGAAATCCAGATCACTGGTGTGAATTCCATAATGATCACGGGCATAAAACCACAGATTGTAGATTTCTACAAAGTGAGGTGGATCATTTGTTAAAGCAAGGATATCTCACTGAATTATTCAGTGAGAAAGGTAAACAAGCATATATGAAAAATAGACAGGAGCCCCCGAAGCCGCCCTCCCCGAAACGGACAGTCAATGTTATAAGTGGAGGAGAAGATGTCAATGGTGTCTCGTATACTACAGCCAATAAAATATCCAAAATGACGATCACTCATGGAAAGCGATTACGACACGTGTTGGAGGAGGAAAATATCACGTTCAGCGATGCAGATGCAGAAGGCCTCATGACTCCACATAATGACGCACTGGTAATATCATTACTTGTACATGATAGTAATGTTAAAAGTGTTCTAATTGATCCAGGTAGTTCAGTAAATATTATCTTGATACGAGTGTTACGTGAAATGCAAGCCGAGGACAAGTTGGTTCCAAAAGCATATACTTTGTAAGGGTTTGATAATTCCAATATCGTAACCAAGGGCGAAGCGATCCTTACACCATTGCAGAAGGTGTTGTCAAAGATACTAAGTTCCAGGTGGTAGATTTGGAAATCTCTTATAACATAATTCTTGGGAGGCCATGGATCTATAATATGGATGTTGTACCGTCAACGTTGCATCAAGTTATTAAATTTCCCTCACCATGGGGAATTTGTCATATCAGAGGTGATCAACAAACATCCAGGAGTATACACTCCGTTGCAGATTCAACTGTTCAAAGCGAAGCCAAATAGCACTTACAGAATTCAGTGAAGGAGGGAGCAGCTTCGACCTTAACTTAAGAAGGAAACATAGACGTGGATTCAAGGCCCGACACTATTCAAGAACCAGAGGAAAATAAGAACATTAAAATGACGATTAAAGAGTTAGAGGCTGTGGTTTTATTTATACACTGGCCTGAGAGGAAAGTGTATATAGGAGCAAATCTCATCCCAGAGGTAAAACGTAAGTTAATTGAATCTTTAAAAGCTAACACAGATTATTTTGCTTGGTCCCATGCTGACATGACAGGAATATCACCGGAGGTCATGACTCATAAATTGAATGAAGACCCGTCATATCCCCCAGTCAAGCAAAAGAAACGAAAGCAAGGGGCTTTTAAGAATCAAGTGATTCAGGAAGAGGTTCAAAAATTGCTCAAAATAGGGTCAATTCGTGAGGTAAAGTATCCTAACTGGTTGGCTAACACTGTTGTGGTTCCTAAAAGGAATGGTAAGTGGTGTTTATGTGTGGATTACACTAATCTTAATAAAGCCTGTCCGAAGGATTCTTTTCCTTTACCACATATAGATCAGTTAATTGATGCTACTGCAGGACATGAACTATTAAGTTTTTTAGATGCATACTCAGGTTATAACCAAATCAAAATGGATCCAGAAGATGAGGAAAAAACATCTTTTATGACGAACAGGGGGACTTATTGTTATAAAGTAATGCCCTTTGGTCTTAAAAATGTTGGTGCAACGTATCAGAGATTAGTTACTCGAATGTTTCAAGAACATTTAGGTAAGACCATGGAAGTTTATATAGATGACATGTTAGTTAAGACTCAACATTTAGAGTATCATCTATCACATTTATCTGAAGCATTTAGAATCTTACAAAAATATAATATGAAATTGAACCCAGAAAAATGTGCATTTGGTGTGGCATCAGGAAAATTTTTGGGTTTTCTTGTTTCTAATCGTGGTATTGAAGTGAACCCAGCTCAGATTAAAGCTATTGATGAAATTCCTGATGTACTTTGAAACAAAAAAGAAGTTCAAAGACTTACAGGAAGGATCGTGGCCTTGGGAAGATTCATCTCAAAGTCATCAGAAAATGTTTCATGTTTTTCTCATCCCTTAAATAACAAGATCACTTTGAGTGGAATGAAGGATGTCAACAAGCACTTAGGAACTAGAAGACATATTTGGCAAACCCACCACTTTTAGCAAAACCTAAGTTTGGGAAAAGACTTTTTATCTACCTTGCAGTCTTAGAAGTTGCGGTAAGTGCAGTATTGGTTCGAGAAGAACAAGGTAAACAATCTCCTATCTATTATGTTAGTAAATCTTTGTTAGATGCGGAGTCACGTTATCCACAATTAGAAAAATTAGCATTAGCTTTAATCATGGCATCTAGAAAATTGAGACCATATTTCCAATGTCACCCAATTGTTGTAGTAACTGCATTCCCCTTACGTAATATTCTGCATAAACATGAGTTGTCAGGAAGGTTAGCTAAATGGGCTATAGAATTGAGTATGAAATCACGTATCTACCCAGAACAACAATAAAATCCCAAGTACTGGCGGATTTCGTGGCTGATTTTAGCCAAGGAATACAATTGGAAGCCGAAAAAGAAGTTCAGGTACTTAATGGAGCAAATCCAGGAGTATGGACTTTATTCACTGATGGATCATCTAACATTAAGGGTGCAGGCTTAGGAATTTTTTTAGTACCACCCACGGGAGAAACTATTAGGCAATCTATTAAATGTCATTCCGTAACTAATAATGAAGCAGAGTATGAAGCTGTAATTGTAGGTCTGGAATTGGCACGAGAACTTGGGATAAGCCAGGTGGTGATCAAAAGTGATTCTCAACTCGTGGTTAATCAAATGCTGGGGACTTACACAGCAAGGGAGGTAAGGATGCAACACTATTTGGAAAAGGTAAGGGAACTGATAAAACAGTTCCAGTCTTGGAAGGTTATACAAATACCAAGGGAAGATAATGTTGAAACACATACCTTAGCGAACCTTACATCAGCAGCTGATATAACAAAGGATGCCAATACCTTAGTTATACATTTATTTCACTCGGTTCTCGAACCTGATAAGAACAAGGTAAATTTTAATAATCTAACTTGGGATTGGAGAAATGAACTTATAGCTTTTTTGTAGTATGGTACCATACCTGATGATAAGACAAAAGCACATGCACTTCGTAAAAAGGCAGCTCGTTACTGTTTAAAACAAGGTAACCTTTATCAAAAGATGTTTGGTGGCCCATTAGCAAGATGCCTTGGACCTTCTCAAACGGAATATGTAATGAGGGAAATACATGAAGGACATTGTGGAAATCACGCAGGAGAAAGGTCACTGGTAAGAACTTTGATCGGGGTAGGATATTACTGGCCCAAAATGGAAGAAGAAGTAACGAACTTCGTAGCTAATTGCGATAAATGCCAGAGATACGGTAATAATATGCACAGACCTGCTGAGTTGTTAAATCTGGTTATTGCACCGTGGCCATTTATGAAATGGGGAATGGACATAGTTGGACCATTGCCTCAAGCTAAAGGACAGGTAAAATTTCTACTCGTACTCACTGACTATTTTACTAAATGGGTAGAAGCAGGAGCATTTAAACAGGTACGAGAAAAAGAAGTCAAGGATTTCATTTGGCGAAATTTCATTTGTTGATTTGGTGTACCAAAAGAAACTGTATGTGACAATGGTCCACAATTTATCGGAACTCGGGTCATAGAATTCCTTCAAAGTTGGCAAATAAAAAAGATAACATCAACATGATATCATCCAGTAGGGAATGGGCAAGCAAAATCGACAAATAAAGTCATCATCAATAATTTGAAGAAACGTCTAGAGGAATCAAAGGGTAACTGACCTGAAGTATTACCTGGAGTCTAATGGGCATATCGCACAACCACGAAAACAAGCACAGGTGAGACCCTTTTTTCCTTGGTTTACGGGGCTGAGGCACTTATCCCAGTTGAGATAGGGGAGCCAAGCACGAGGGTGTCCCAAGAAACGTAGGAATCTAATGACGAAGAGATGCGGGTCAAATTAGATTTGTTAGAATCCATGAGAGAGGCTGCGTTAATAAGAATGGCCGCACAAAAGCAAGTGATCGAACGATATTACAACAGGAAAGCTCGTTTGCGATACTTCAAAATTAGGGACTTCGTGCTTAAAAAGGTCTTTCAATCAACAAAGGCAGCCAACACTGGTAAGTTAAGTCCAACTTGGTAAGGGCCTTATAAAATTCATGATATTATAGGGAAAGGAGCTTATGAGTTGGAGACAATGGACGGGAAAATACTTCCCTCACATTGGAATGCTATTCATTTGAAGAGATATTACTTCTAAGAAAAGACACTTGGCCAGGTTTCATTATGTTAGATTTTAGTTTTTAAATTATTAATAATTTTTTGACTAACGATTTTAGATGATAGGTAAAATGCTTACCCGTACTAAATGATGAGTCACGACCTATAAGGCAAAATGGAATACACTAAAATTCCAGGCCTAGGGTTACAATAATTCTGATAGAAACATATACGGGTAAAGCAGTCTTCATCTATAATCATACCCCCGAGTCCCGTACGTATTTCCTTTTCAGGAAAGGGGCCAGATGGAGGAAACTATCAAGTGCTCGAGGCTTCATACTTCAACACTCAAACACTTGGGGCACTATATAGAATATATAGTCACGTGTATGTAAAAGACAAAGAAGACGGAGTAAAATCAAGCCTAAAAGAATTCAAGTGCAGAGTGGAAGCTAAATGAGTCATGACATTCCATCATAGTATTATTTCCCATGAGAACAATGGGATCACCTCTCAAACCCTTCCTAATTAGGGTAAAGCTGTATATGAAAACGGGTTATAAGGAAAAACCCAGTAGCTATTGTTCTATTTTTTGTGAATCTGTTACAAGAAAAACAGTTACGAGAAAGTTATAGATGTAATTCAAATACATATAAGGAATGATTTACAACTTGTCAAAGTTCATGAATAAAAACATGTTCAAGTTATTCCAAATAAATATGTATGTTCCTATTTCTTATATCGTATAAAACACCATTATGAAGTTGAGACATCTTCTTCATCAAGTGTCAATATATAAAAGGGCCCTCTTTTATAAAACTCATGTTAGTTAATCGTGAGAATAATGAAAGCATTTTCAGAAAGTGAAAATGCAATCTATTTTTTAAGTCCTACAAAAATAAGAGGCATGAATAGAACAGATATGAGTTTGGTAAAACGAACTTCTTAAATATTAAAAGTCAAGTATAAAACTTCATCATCGAATCAAAAGTGCCCCTTATACAAATCTTGACTTGAAATCTTAAAAAATCCTAAGTCAGGATTTTGATTACAAAAAGTTATGATAGGAAATTAAAAACTTTGAACATAGCCTTCCAAAGGGGCACCTGCAAAAAAGGGTAAAACTCAAATCACAAATAAAAAAAAACCTTCTAATGTAAAAGAACTGAAAAAGGATCATTTACAGGATCAACTGTACTTGCACCATCAACAGTTAAGAGTTGATCTTCAATTATGGTACTGGCAACAACCACAGGCGAAACTTCAGCTTGATTAACGGCAATAGGCACAGAAGAACTTAAGGGAAGCACAACATTAGCAGTGATCTCATCATTCACAGGAGTCTCGGGTACAGCAGACATGGGGACTTCAGGTACAGAAACTTCATTTATGGGAACTCCAACCAAAGCAGTCTCAACCAAAGAAGTTTCATTTGAAGGAACCTCAGTCAAAGGGTTTTCAACTGAAGGAAGACTAGTTTCAGGAGATAAAAAATTTTGTGGTTGTTGTGCTCTTTCAATGGTTTCATTTACCTTAGCCAACTCAGATTCAAGGTAAAAATCTTCCTGGCTCACCTCTACTAAAGTGTCACGGAGGGTCTTGAGATAGGTCCAACTCACTTCAATATTGGAGGATTCCTCGAGAAGTTCATAATCTTTCTCCCAGGCCGTAACTTTGTTCTTGAGCTCCTCATTCCTAAGCAAAAGAGAATCATGAGATGACTGCAATGAGGTTTGAGCATTTTCCAAAGCATAAACTTTGTCTGTAGAGGCTCGTAATTCTTCTTGTACTCGAGCAAGTTCTTGAGCCACCCCTTCTGCATATTTTTCTTTCTGAGTCAACAAAGCCTTCAAAGCTTTATTTTCATCAGCAACCGTGGATAATTGTTCTGCAAAAAGTTCTTTTTCTCTCTTAGATTGATCTGCAGTGGCCTTGACTGTTGCCAATTCAGAGGTAAGAGTTTGGACTTGTTTCTCTAAAGAACTTTTTCTCTTCTCCAAAATGTCCATTTCAATATGTAAACTCTCATATTGAACTTTCCAATTGTTGGCTTCTAATTGAAAGTCACGAGCAACTTCTTCAGCTTCATGAGCAGTTTTTTCCAAGTCACGAGCCAGTTTCTCTAAAAGAGGAACTCAGTTCATAAGCTCAGTACCAATGAGATTAATCTGTTCATGTAAAGTATATAAGGTTAAAATTCTTAAAAGAAAAAATCTTTTAAGAAATAAAAGAGATTAAGGAATACCTTTAGGCTGGCATGAACAATATCGTTCAAGAGAGTCATATTACTATGACTCTCGAGTTTTGCTTTTTCAATGTGGACAATTAAAGGCTCAAGCCAGGTGTCGGCTTGCCCAGATTTCCTTAGAAGGCAGCTATTAGCAGGGACTTCAATGGTAACACTCCTCATAGTGGAACTCCTACTTGAGGAGCCCACTTCAGTGTGATGGACTATGGGAGGAGTGATTGTTGGAGAAGGGATAGTAGAAGAAGGAAAGGAAGTAACAGATGAGGGAGGCAGAGAAACGATCACAGGAATGGTAGAGGAAGACAAGGGAGGTTCATCTAAAATCGGACCTAAAGGACCACTACTAAAACTACTAATAAAAAGCTGGATTATAGATTCGATAATATCAGGGGGGGAGAAATGCCATCGTCAGGAATGACTACTGGAGCTATAACAGGTTCAGAAAGGGGCAGGTCAGGAGAGACATTGATCTCATCATCAGAGACAATTCGTTTCCTAGCTCGTGGTCTAGTTACCAAACAGCCCTCACCCTCTCCTTCAGAATCATCTTCAAGAACAGATTTCCTTTTCTCAGACCTCGAGGGAGCTGAAATATCCTGGTGTGATCCTAGGAATATGTCTTGGCCACGTGATGCCAAAACACCTTCAAGAGTGACTCCTTGAGTGGCAAAACCTAAGAAAAGAAAGGTTAAAAAGCCAAGATAGCAAAGGATACTTAAGGTAAAAAAGAAAAAGAAAAAAAAGTCTATTACCATGAGTTTTTGGTTTCCAACCGTAGCGACTAGAAAGAGTTTTACATACCCTACCTTCCATTGGTTCAACCTTCAAAAGTCTTTCTATCCAACCACGAATATTAGGTACGGGTGCAACCATACCCATGGTTGCTAAAAAAGAAACACGAAAGTTAAAACAAGTAAGGTTGGGAATAAACAGGCACGGGGATATTTAATACTTACGTACAAAGTTCCACTTCTCCAGAAAGCGGATGTTCTTTTCACCGACTAAACCCACGGTAGGGGCAGCAACATACCGAGCATATCAGCCACGGTCTTTGTCATCTTCAGGATTCACCAAAACTCTTTTGCTCCTGGCGGCTAAGCCAAATATCCCGTTTCGAAAAACTCTAGGAGAGTAAAGGTGAATTAAATGGGGGAAGGTAAATTTTACGTTGGCTTTGTTAGCAAGGTGCCTCAAGCAAGCAACAACTCGCCATACAATTGGACCAATTTGTCCCAAGCAAACATTAAAAAATGACAGAAATCTAAAATGAACGGGTCGATAACTGATTTAAACCCTAAAGTGAAAGGGTAGGTATAAACGAAAAAATAACTTATAATATAGAAGGTAATTCTTTGATTTGGGTTAGGAATTATAATAGGGAAATCTTCAGCCCAATGTCACTCCTTCCTAACTACAGGTGCCAAAACACTTGTAATTAGAGTAGGGTAAGGATCAGCACGGTCTAGCGCAGCAACTTGAGTTTTTAAGGATTCTTTATCATGTTGAAAAGAAAATTCTGTGGGAATAATTTCTTCCACCAAGGGTTCATGTGGAGGCTCAGAAGAGTCTTTACTTCGAGAAGAACCTCTTTGAGAATGCGAACACCTAGTTCTAGAGGAAGGACTAGAACCAGAAAGAGGCGTTGAGTGCTACCACTATGAATGGAGCTTAAATTGCGTAGCCTGCCTCCTCTTGTATGTCTAACAGGAGCGTTAGGAAAATTATCTAAAATGGAAGTTTTCCTAGGGTTAGGATTTGATGAAGCCATGTATGTAGGAGTTGAATTAAAGTAGGGGATAATGAAGAAAATTAGTAAGGCGGAAGTGTTCAAATCAATTTATGAAGAACGGGACAAAAAGAGAAGCTATATTTATATTATTGAGAAATATGATGATGGAGGAACCGCAATAATAATAACTGATACTTCGTGGAAAGCGAAGCTGAAAAGAAAACCTAAAAAGTGTTGTGAGACAGTACAACCAATGAGGAAGCAACATGTGTCTAGAGCATTAACAGAGTATTAATGGTGACAAAAATTCTTCTTTTATGAAATCCACTTTCCAAGTATTCAAACTGATAAATAAATGGAAAGTGGGGGGACTATCTGTATTGGGGAACTATATGTGCATAAATAAATGGTGATAAAGCGTGCCACGTGGAATTATCAAAAGATCACAATTGGTCAAGGAATCACAAATTAGGTCCAGGATAAGATGAGGGATCACAAAGGAGGTACGAGATAAGAGGCTCGGAAGCACCGCCTCTATTTAAACATGAATACGCACGAGATACGGAAAGGATAAAGAACCTGGTCGAATAAGAGGATATAGATACAGCTTTGCAAGAGAAATAAATACCGGAGCTGTTAAGGAATATTAGTATTCAATGTAATAATTATGTAACGCATCATTTAATGTCATTAAATATTCATAATAGTCTCGTTATGGCTCAGATGTAACGTACATTACAGAGATTCTCCAAAAGACCTATAAAAGGAGAGATATGTAATCGATGGAGGGACACATCATTGAAACATACTTTGATTTACAAGCTTTCATATCTGAGTATTTGAAAATTCTTTTCTCTACTTAATTTTCGATTATAAGTAACCCGATTCTTCTATTTTCCAGATTTGACTAAAAAATCAGTTTTTGGTTGAACATCCTTGAAGACTATTAGATTGAAACCATCTTTTCTTATCAATATCATACCCATATAAGCACTTGTCACAGCTAAACCAATACAAAGTTGAGTTATATGCGTGATGGTCGTGTATTAGGTCAAGATGCACACAACCTTGGAGCCCATCTTGAACAGGAAGCGCACAACCTTGGTAATTGAATTTCAAGTTGGGGTGGTTCTCGTAATACACCGTATCACTAACGGCATTGAGAAACATCAAAGAACTGCCCCCCAATGAATAAAAGACAACAGCGGTTTTATTATCCTTAAGGACGGCAGAACAAGTACCAAAATAACCTAAATCTCCTACCTCGGACGATAACATTGTCAAGTTTGAGAGCTGAGGTCGTAATATTCACCCCAACTAGGAGAGGCAATCGGGCGGCCCGAGTCGGGCCGGATATGGTTCGGATCGAAAATGGGTAATGAAAAAATGAATCAATTATCCAATCCGACCCGTATTTAATACGGATAAAAAAGGGATTAACCGGCGGATAATATGGGTTACCCATACTATCCGTCACTTCTTGCATATGATCACTTTTGGGAGAATTCCTAGGCTCCCTAATTTGAGGAACCCCTAATTTGAGGCTTTATAAATGGAAAAGTTAGATCCATTGACTATTCATTGGCTACTCATTGGTTATACATTTTTTAAATAGATAATATGATTCTTATTCATATTTGACCCGTTTTTAAAAAATTAATTATCCAACTCATATTTTAATAGATAATATGGATGGCTAACTGTTTTCTTGTAAACTATTTTGTCACTCCTAACCCCAACTTGTCCACGAAGAATTCACGGATATATCACGGGAAAATCTATAGCCTCCCACAATGATAGATCTTCTCCCCATAGCCAAACACAAACGGCTGGAACCAGCCAAGTTTCCTGGAAGAAGATATGGTTTGCCGGCCAGAGTTGTTAGGTTTTGTGGTATTAAATTTATACAATTTCCTAGAAACGGAGCTATTACTGAGTCCTCCGGTTCACTAGATGTCTTCACCAACAACGGTCCATCTTGTTGCCTGTTCAAGAGTGAACCTGTCGGCAATCGGACGAAGTTTTTCTCGCGGCAAGGACTCTAAACCAAGACGATACCATTCACCATGTGCACTGTAAAAATAGATCACTCCTTTAACCTCAAATGTTGACATTGAAATTGAAACACCGCTGTTGGCTTTGGCTATTGCTTCCCTACTCCGAATTTTGGATCTAGGCAATTAGGAATCGCTACAGAGTATTTCTTTTAGTACCTACTTCTACTACCGCTTTTTCTAAAATACTTTTTATTTCTTTTAGTACCTACTTCTGCTACCGCTTTTCCTAAAATACTTTTTATTTGTTTTTGCTCCGATCCTAAAATACTTCTCCTTTTATTTTATATATCACTAGTCAGTTTGGCTGCGCTTCGCGATTGTACAAAAAATTAATGACTCGATAAATCATTCTATAAATTAAATCCAGTCCAACTACATATAAAGTTACAATTTGTATACATACAAAAATTAAATCAATAGATTGATTTACGAATATAAATATTTTTTCCGATAAGCTGCAAGTCTATTGTCCATATCATATTATACCATGTTTAAGATAAAGTAAAGTTGATAGAGAACTTAAGACTATTGCCCGTCAAGGTCTAGTTTCAAAATTGATCTTATACTTTTGAGGAAAATTCAAGCAAGAACCTTTATGTTTCTTTTGTTTATTAGGGTAATAACTGATCCCTCCCAAAAGAAAAGCATTACTTAAATTCTAAAGTACCTAATTACTTTTATATGCTTATTAACTATTTTAAACTAATACACGCCACCATATGTTACACAATTAATAAAATATCTTTTTCTCTAATGTTTCATCTCTTATGGAGCAGCAAATCAAATTCTTCGTTATAGTAATGCCACATTGGCACCTCAACCATACATTTTGAAAAGCCAACTACAAAAAAAAAAAAAAAAAAAAAATTATATATATATATATATATATATATATATATATATTATTTTTCAAACTTACAAGGTCTCACTCTTCTATCTCTTTAAAAATTTCTCTCTCGTGTCTCTCTAAAACAATGGTCGGCTAACGGCTAACTTCCAGTAAGTAGGCCCACGCGCCACTGCCATGGATCTACCGGACAGTGTCCCCCCCC
>MU700073.1:0-12576 GCA_026770625.1 Nicotiana glauca
TTCGGAGACTTGAGGTATATCTGCCGCGTCCGCAGACCGGAGAGTCTCCCTCTTACTCTACCCTTTAGTTAGCTAAATGCTATTCTGTTATACCTTGTTATAGACTTTCCAGATGATTAGAGCAGTGTTATGTATTATTCTTAGCCTGTGTTGCCCGTGGGTTTCCGGGTCTTTGGGATGGTTTCAGAATTTAAAGTGTTAAAGTNCTACTCTTTTTCCTCCTTTTTTAATGTCAAGATGTATTTTTTGCTTTGAAAAAATTATCGAATGTCTTCTCAACCCTTAAATGTGTTTTTCTATGAAATATAATATTACAACGTGAAGGTAAATAAATCAATGTATTCTCTATAAAAACTGAGGTACAATCAGTGCTTTTATATTCCAGAAAGGGACCTTTTTTGAAGCAACTGGACTCCAAGAGTTAATACAAAATAAAACCATAATTTTAAAACATTGCTCTTTTGTGCTTTAGATTGTTTGTATAAATAGACAGTTTCTCATTTGAGAGGATATAGAATTTCTTCATACAAAATTTCGAGTTAAATTGTAATTTGCTCATATATAGAGTCATACAAATTTAAGTTAAATTTCACAAGACAGTTTGATAAAACACTATTGATCAATTAAGTGCATTCTGTGGTGTTTTCTTGCGACAGATGAAGCTTTAATTTAAATTTTATCATACCACATTTTAAGCCAAAGTTTGTCTTCTTTTTTTCTAGTGATGTGGTACCCGGCTAACTTGCATACAACTCGACTATTCCATTGAGTAATTGTTGTCTTCCACCATCACAATTCACATGTATCGGTAACTCTATCCATCGGGCATAAGCAGATGGAAAAAAATCATGTTGACTATTTCACTGAGTAGCTGCTATCTCCCACCATCACAATTCACAGGTAGCGGCTAACTCTGTCCACCAGGCTTAAGCAAATATAAAGAAATAGTGTAGTGCTTTCTACTCCTGCTGGAGCTTGTGTTTTAATGGAGACTGATTATCCAAATCAGCTGGACAGGCTTACTCCAAGAGGTAATACATAATGACATCAATAAAGGGTTGTAACTGGATTCATCTGACGATCCGGCCCGTTTTCACGTGAGTTACCGCCTCGTTTTCCCCATATTATGTTGCTCTATGTTTCAATATCAGTGTTTGAATGAATCGGATAGAATTGAATTGGTTTTAGTTGGAAATGAGGTACTTAGCCTCTTAGAAGAAAGCTTATTTTGGAGAAGGCAACCGGAAGTTGACTATATAGTTAGAAGGCTCGGATGTGAATTCTGGTGATTTGGTTAGCTTTGGGGGATGATTTGTGGCGTAGGAGTGAAATCAGAATTGAATTTGGAGTTCCGGTGTAGAATTAGGCTTGAATTGGCTAAGTTTGAATTTTGGCAAATTCCGGTTGATAGGTGAGATTTTGATCCGATGGTCGGAATAGAATTCAGAGAGTTGCAGCAGCTCCGTTAGGTGATTTTGGATATGTGTGCAAAGTATCAGGTAATTCGGAGGTGTTTAGGTCGGGTTTTTGATTGAATATGCAATTCGGAAGTTTTTAAGAAAGTTAGGCTTTGATTTGATCATAATTGAGGATTTTGATGTTAATGTTAGCGTTTTGATTATTCGAGCAAGTTTGAATGCAGTATTAGATCATGTCTGTGCTTTTGGTTGAGGTCCCGGGGGCCTCGGGGTGATTTCGGATGGTTAAACGGAGGTTTTAGGCATTGTTGCAGGTCTGATGTTTCAGCCTTTTGGTATTTCCGCATCTGCGAAAAAAGGAGCCACTTAAGCGGTTCCGCAGATGCGGTGGGGGAGCCTCAGAAGTGATCGTCAGTGGCCCAGGGGAGTTCCGCATAAGTCATAAGCGGAAGGTTGGACGCGTAAGCGGAGCCGCGTAAGCGGATTTTTGACCGCATAAGCGGTGTTTGGATCGCAGAAGTGGTCCCAAGAGTTTTTGAGTTGGACCGCATAAGAGATCAAATTGCCGCATAAGCGTGACCGCAGGTGCGGTCAGTGAACCGCAGAAGCGAAAATCTCTGAAGGGTTTTAATGAAACAGTGTTCGCGAATTTCAGAAGTTAAGGAAAACATTTTGACTTCGGGAAGAGGCGATTTTGAGAGGATTCGAAGGGGATTCCATCAGGTATGAATTTATAGACTCGGAATATGTTATTATGGTGTAAAAACATTGATTTAATCACTGAAATTCAAGGATTTAAGGGTTAAAAATGGTGGTTAGGGCTTGAAACCTAAGAAAGTGTAAACTTGGAATTTGATGGGTCAAATGGACTCCGATTTTAATGAATTTGATATGGGTAGACTCGTGGCGAGTCGAGGAGTCCGGTAATGTAAATTTCGTAATTTTTTGAGAAGTGGGCCCGGGACTCGAGTTTTGCTAGTTTCGAGATTTTTGATATTTTTTGATTGTTTTCGATTGGGTATTGTTCCCTTAGCATATTTTAATGCATTCGCTTTGATTTTGGTTAGATTCGACACGCGTGGAGGACGAATTGAGGGGTAAAGGCATCGCGAGCTAGAGATTTCACCGGTTCGAGGTGAGTAATACTTGTAAATGATATCCTGAGGGTTTGAAACCCCGGATTTGCACATCATAGTGTTGTATTGTGGTGACTTGCACACCAGGTATGAGCGTGGGGTAGAGCACCGTTGGGGATTGTGACTTGGTCCGTCCCGGTTGTTGATTTTACTACGTGATTGACTGAAACATACTTGATGCTATCATAATTTGGGCTGATTGCCATGTTTTGGGCTTCGTGCCGATTATTTGGATCCCTTAGGGATTATTATCATTGTTTACATGATGCTTAGCATGTTTTCATGATATCAGTCCTGAGTTAAACACTGTCTCGAAATGATTAGTAAATTTCTAAAGTCTTAAACACTTAAGCTATAATTCCTAATAATTGGAACTGAAAATGATAAACTTGACTGTGCCTGTGTGGCTTACGTGCATATATCTGGACTGAGTGTGGATCGGGTTGCGCACCGCAGCAGTGCTGCATGTGCATTTTTGGACTGATGATGGATCGGGTTGCACGCCGCAGCGGTGTGATATTGATATTGCGCTTGGGCGTAGGAGCCCCTCCGGAGTCTGAACCCCCACAGTGAGCGCGGGTACCCAAATGGATCGGGTTGTACGCTGCAGCGGTCATGTGCATTGCGTTATCCCTTTTTATTATCCTTCCGCAGCTTTTGAAATTATGTATTATTGGAGTCTTATTTCACTATATTGTTAGAGGCTCTAGACTCATGACCCCCAGGTCTTTGGGAGTATATTCTATGTTATCGTGATATTCAGCTTATATATATCAGTCAGCTTAATCTTTTAGCTTCATTGTTGTTAATGATATTTAAATAATTGGTTTTGAGCTTCATGCTTGGGTTGAGAGTATAATTGGTCGGGCTTGCCTAGCAATAGTGTTGGGCGCCATCACGACCGGGATCGGGGTCGTGACAATTCAATGCTGAAGTATAATATGAAGAGTATATATATATATATTTCATATGATCAAAATATACAGGAGAGCAACGAATGGGTGCGCTTGAGAGCCCAAGTAGAAAGCTATCTTAGTGGGACTCTCCCCCTAAAAGAATTTGAGTTAATACAATTTTGTGAACTCCGAACTATAAATGAGTGGCTTAATTTAATCAAACTTCTGGTTTTATACATGAATGTTTGTTAATAATCTCAGATGGGAAGAGGGATTAGCTATGGGATTATTGTTGTATGGAAATACTAGTAGTAGTAGTAGTAGATACACAGATTAAAAGTGTAATAGGAGCAGAAATCAGATATATATTTTCTTGTAATTATTATGGAGTACATATATATGGCAATGACAAAGGATAGTTATGGAGTAATTATTTTGTACCTAGCATAAAGTTTAGGAAAAAGGCAACAACTTTTGAGAAAAGGTTTTACACCCAAAGAAAAAAATTCAAGAATTTTTTTGAAAAAACTTTAACTTAATAAAAGTTATCAAAAAAATTCAATAAACTCTCTAGCCCAAACAACTTAGTGGGCGTTTGGACATAAGAATTGTAAAATTAAAAAAAAAAAGTGAATTTTTTTCAAGTGAAATGGTATTTGAAAGTTACAGTTGTGTTTGAAAATGAATACAATTTGGGGCTGTTTTTTAATTTTTGTGAGTGATTTGAAGTGAAAAATTTAAAAAACAGTCTTTTGGAGTTTTTCAAATTTTTGAAAAATTCTAAAATTCATCTTCAATTACTAATTTAAAAAAAATTGAGTGGCCAAACAGCCCCTTATTAGACGAATCTTGCGGAATAACCTTTAGGTATTCGGGGCATTACTCCTATTTTGTCTAAGGCAGGAATCTTTTTTCATGTCTCAATATCAACTTTTAGTTTGGCGCTTTAATAGTCTCACGAGTCATGAATAATATATATAAAAGAGGGCGATAAGAAAGTGTGGTAACACCTCTCTTAGCCAAGAAATATATTTATCTTTTTTTCTCCTTTTTTCAAGTTTTTCATCATTTTTTTTCATTTATCTTATATTAAAAGCCCTATCTTCATAACTCACACCTCTTTATTTTCATAAACTATACTTTTAATTAATCATAATAACTCCCATGCCTTCATATCCATAACCCCCCAAATGTTTAATGTATAAGTTTATGACAATTTATTGTAGTATTCCGCCATATGTACCTATATAAGGACTTCTATACAAGGACAAATATCATGCTTTGAACAAAGATATTGAGGTTCATCCGTGCTTCTTCTGTTGAAGTCTTTATTCTATTACAATGTAAGAGCAATTAGTGAATTATTTATTTGGTTATGCTTTCCTTATGGTGCTACTTTCATATACTTGGGTTGTACAGTTGTAGAAGCTCTGTTGAAGGTGGTGATGCAGTTCTATCACCACCAGCAAAGGTGGAAAAATGAAGTCAAAGAGAAAAGATTTTATTGATTTTTAGAAGGTTAGGAGTGAAATAAAGAAGTAGTTAACATTCTTTCTACGTACTGTTTTGCTTCATAATTTACGTTAAGCCCAAGTTAGACTCGCACAACCACAAAGTTATTCTAGATGACTTTGTTCTTGACTTTATCTGATTATGTTGTTAGAACAAGAATTACAACAATATTAGAAAATAAACTTGCTTGGCTTAGAGGCACGTAGAGAAAACGTTTCTTGAAGATAGTTGGAGTCTCTTCCACGAGCAAACGGAAGAATAAATAACAACTCTATCTTCGGGATTCAACTAAATCACACAACAAGTAGCATTCAAGAATGTTGCTCTTCTATTCTTGAATCTATAATTTTACCATTTGATCAATGTCTCGTATAATATTTTAAGGAAAAAGTAGTTTTTGAATTGCTTATATTTTTCAAAGAAAATCCGCCCTATTTATAGGCTAAAGACTCTTGAAAAGATAAGTTTATTATTTAATAAGTTCATGAATATATTCATGAATTTGGAAGATCAAATGTATTTGCTAAAACCAAAACGTATGTAGTAAATCTAGAATGAATTCATATTCATTCACTTTGAAAAATGAGAGTCTTTTGTAAATACATTAATTTATCAAATACATTGTTTCAAAATTATTGAAACACTTATTCCAACAATCCCCCACTTGTTTCAAGAAATTTTGAAAATTTTGAGATATTAATCTAGTAATATGCATCAATAATGGTGTCTTTTGGACTTGAACCATTAGCTAGTGAAGGCATTCTAAATCATTGACTACTTGGTGAACCAATCTTGAACTAAGTAGTTCGTTGAATGAAGTAGAAATTACTTTACACACATTACTATTTTTCTGGTGAAAATCGATATCCTTTGACACCTTACGGCCATGTGTCCTGAATCCTTTTATCTAAGTGCTTTAAGATTTTCCTGTCAAAAAATCTTATTGAAGCGGCCTCCACTTCGCACTTAGAGCGGTGAATTCATCAAGAGTTATTTTGCATACTCTGACCAAATAGTCTATGAATTCATTAAGAGAAATTAATCTCACCCTCATTCATAATAAAGTATCAGTAAATCTATCAAGAGTGTTCCTACACACCCCAACCGAAATCGATCTTAAAGATTTATTAAGAGAATAAAATCTCATCCTCCTCTACAGTAGGAATATGAACATCTATCACAAATTTTCTGCAAATGAAAATTTTATTAATGTACTCAATTATTGTAACATTACTTGTTTGTCCCTTTGAACTTAAGATGATATCATTAGGTAGGGTTTCTATAAATTACAATGAATTTATAACAAGTTTTATTCCCACTCCTTTACAAGTCTCTACCACCAACTCTTTGCCTAATCCTTTAGACAAAGGATCTACTAAATTAAACCTGGATTTCACATATTGAAGGGATATTACGCCATCCTCCAATAATCTTCTCACATGATTGTGTTTAAGACGAACGTGTCTTGATTTTCCATTATAACAATCACTTGAAGCCCGAAATATAGCAGCTTTGTTATCACAATAGATAGTCAAAGGTGGCGCTGGCTTGCTCCACAGAGGAATATCTACTAGAATACTTCTAAGCGAATCAGCTTCTTCTCAAGCCGAAGACATAGCTATAAATTCCGATTCCATTGTTGAGTGAGTAATTCATGTTTGCTTCTTTGATTTCCAAGAGATTGCTCCTCCAGCCAAAGTGAAAATTCAAGCAGTAATAGACTTAGAGTCATTCGGATCAGAATTCCAAGTAGCATCACTATAGCCTTCAAGAACTACTGGAAATGTTGAATAATGAAGGCCAACATTAATTGTACCCCTTAAGTACCTTAAAATACGAATTAAGGCATTCCAATGCTCAACTCTGGGGTTACTAGTGAACTTGCTCAAGGTTCCCACTGCATAACCAATATCTGGCCTAGTGCAATGCATAGCATACGTTAGACTCCAACAATCTGAGAATAAGTCAATTGATCAACACCATCATTAGAGTTACGCACTAGTTTGATGCTAGGATCAAATGGAGTAGGAGCAGGCTTATCGTCAAAATGACCAAATCTCTTTAGAACTTTCTCAATATAACTTGATTGAGTAAGAGTCAAGCCATTAGCTGATCTTACAATTTTAATGCCCAAAATTACATCAGCTTCTCCAAGATCTTTCATTTCAATTGAGAAGCAAGAAATGATTTCGTTTCCTTGATCCTTTCAATATCAGTTCCAAATATCAACATGTCATCTACATATAGACAAATTAGAACACCAGAGTTTTCTTGAAATTTACTAAATATGCAAATATCACCATCATTAATTAAATAGCCATTAGAAATCATGGCGTTTTGAAATTTCTCATGCCATTGCTTTGGAGCTTGTTTTAATCCATAAAGAGATTTAAGAAGCTTACAAACTTTATGTTCTTGACCAGGAATGATAAATCCTTATGGGTGTTTCATGTAAACTTCTTCATCTAAATGTCCATTCAGAAATGCAGTCTTCACATCCATTTATTAATCCATAAATTGCTGCTACAGCTACAAAAAGCCGAGTGGATGTGATTCGAGCTACTGGTGCAAAATTATCAAAATAATCAATATCTTTTATTTGAGTAAAACTTTTTGCCACCAAACGCGCTTTGTACTTATCTAAAGTGCCATCAGACTTCAGCTTCTTCCTTAAAACCCATTTGCAGCCAATAGGTTTACATCCAGGAGGAAGATCCAATAAAATCCACGTGTTATTTGACATGATAGAATGCATTTCATCTTCAATAGCTTCACGCCAAAAAGTGGCATTATGTGAAGACATTGCTTCAGCATAACTTTCAGGATCTTTTTCTATCAAATAGACTTGAAAATCAGGTCCAAAATCTCTTGGTTTAATTGATCTAGAACTATGTCTTTGTCACGACCCCAACCCGGTCGTGATGGCGCCCAGCACCCTACTAGGCAAGCCCGACCTTGTTACCACAATTCCCGATAATTAAACAGATTTCAGATAATTAACACAGTATATTAAAAGTCTAGAATTACCGATAGAGTGCGGAAATGACCAGAATACATAATATAGTCCCACTAGGACCCGGTGTCACGATCATGAGCCTCTAAATACAGACTTAAAATCATAATACAAGTCTGTCTAAAAGCTGGAAATACAGAATGTAAAGATAAAGATATAAGGGAGAATCTTCGGCTGCGAACGCCATGCAGCTACCTCGAAATACTCCCGGAGAATGCCTCTGGAACTCTGGTCAAAGCTTACTCATCCTGTGAATGCCCTGGATCTGCACACAAGGTGCAGGGAGTAAAGTGAGTACTCAGACCCAGTGAGTAATAAAGATAAATACAATCCGAAGGTACGAAAACGCAGTAAATACACAAAGTAAGCTATAATCCAAATATACAGCAATGCATGGAACTGAACAACTGAACAAAAATTAAAGATACAAATGCATGAATGCAATGCATATGATGGTACATTCCAGTACCCACTACGGCGCGCAGCCCGAGCCACCCATAATCATTTATCGTCGACGGCGCTCACTGGAGGTGTGTACAGACTCCGGAGGGGATCCTACAGCCCAAGCGCAATATCAAGCCATCTCGTGGCATCAATCAAATCCCGGGCACTCATTGTTACCTGGCCCATTTACATCATAAAGTGCCATTGTCACCATTGTTTCAGGTTCCTGCTGCGGCGCGCAGCCCGAGCCACCCATACTATTTCAAGTCACATCACACAGTGCCATTGTTACCACTGTTTTAAGTCACTGCTGCGGCGCGCAGCCTGAGCCACTCATGATTAGTCCAGAAAACATCATAAGCCCTTTGGGCAATTATAAAACAATAGTTCTCAGCCCGAAATAACATTTAAGGATCATTTGAGTTTTCAAACTTAGAAATATGACTGAGTTTGCAAAACAGTATTTAAAACCTTGGACTGAGTTTAAATGATATGCAAAAATATGCTAAAACAGTAATGTCGGTCCCCAAAGGATTCTACAGGTCGGCACAAGGCCCCAAACATGGCAACAAGCCCCAATAACATCAATAAAGTATGTGTATCAATCACCAGTATAGTATAGATATCACCCGGGATGGACCAAGTTACAATCCCCAATAGTAAACGACCCCGCACTCGACGTAGAATGCATGTCACGCCTCAATATAGCGTTACGATGTGAACGTCCGGGGTTTCAAACCCTCAGAGCAACATTTACATCTATTACTCACCTTTAGCCGGCCAAATACTACTCCGCGATACCCTTTCCTCTCGTATCGACCTCCTCGCGCGTCGAATCTGGACAAAACCACAATGAATACATTACAATAGGCTAAGGGAATATAACCTAACCGAAAGAACTCGAAAAAATACCCAAAAATACGAAGTTGGCAAAACCCGAGCCCCGATTTCACTCCTTAAAAAATTATAAAATTAACATCAACGGATTCCTTATCTCGCCACGAGTCCAACCATACCAAATTTGACTATTTCTCATATCGTTTCGATCTTCAAATCCTCAAAAATGTCCAAGAAGGTTTTTAAGGTTTTCTCCCTTAAATTCATGGATTATCGACAAAACTTGCAATAAATTCGAGTAATATAACCAAAATTTAGTTAAGGACACTTACCCCGATGTTCTCTATGAAAATCTGCCCAAAAATTGCCTTATCCGAGCTCCAAATCGTTACAAATGGGAAATGGGAACGAAGTCCCATTTCCAGAACTTAAACTCTCTACCCAGGCCTATTTCTGCTTCTGCGATCAAAATGTCGCTTCTGCGACTTCCGCTTCTGCGAATTTTCTTCCGTTTCTGCGGTTTCCCTCATTTTGCCCAGGACCGCTTCTGCGGTCCCTTTTTCGCAAAAGCGAGACCGCTTATGCGGTCCAAACGTCCGCTTCTGCAGAAGCTTCCCAAACTCCATATTCCGCTTCTGCGACTCCCCTTTCGCTTCTGCAGAACCGCTTCTGCGGTCCATTTCCGCAGAAGCGAAAACACCAGATACCAGAACCCTTCAGTAGTCTCCAACTCTAAATTTCTTCCCGTTAGCCATCCGAAATCACCCCGAGGCCCCCGGGACCTCAACCAAAAATACCAATACATCCCATAATGTTATTCAAACTTGTTCCAATTATCAAAACACGCCAAACAACACAAAAATCATCAATTCACCACGGATTCAAGCCTAAGTTTATCAAATTCTTCCGAAACTCACATTCGATCAAAAACCCGACCAAACGACGTCCGAATGACCTGAAATTTTGCACACATATCCAAAATCACCTAGCGAAGCTATAACAACTCTCGAAATTCCATTCCAACCCTCGGATCAAAATCTCACCTATCAACCGGAATTCGCCAAAATTCAAACTTCGCCAATTCAAGCCTAATTTTACACCGGACCTCCAACTTCAATTCTGATCGCACTCCTAAGTCACAAATCATCTCTCGAAGCTAACCGAACCACCGAAATTCGCATTCGAGCCCTCTAACTATATAGTCAACTTTCCATTGACTTTCCCAAAACAAGATTCCTTCTAAGAGGCTAAGTGCCTCATTTCCAACTAAAACCAATCCAATTCTACCCGATCAACTCAAACACTGATATTGAAATATGGTGCAACATAATATGGGTAAAACAGGGCGGTAGCTCACGTGACGACGGGCCGGGTCATCACAGTCTTGATTGACTTTCTTCCAATGATTCAACTACTTTTCTTTTAAGAGGATGTGTAGAAGAACCTGTATCTTGTTTTAGAGATCCTTCTTTCTTAGGAAACATATGCTCAAAAACTTAGCATGTACAGATTCAACAATTGTGTGTGGACTTGGAGTTTCAAGATTTAAGAATCTATAAGCCTTACTGGTTAGCGAATAACCAATAAATACACAATCAATTCCTCTATATCCAACCTTAGCCATATGTTGATCTGGTAATTTAACATGAGCCAAACAACCCACACTTTAAAATTATTAATATTTGGCTTTCGATTCTTCCAAAGTTCATAAGGTGATGTATTAAATTTCTTGGAAGGAATTCGGTTTAAAATATGACAGGCTGAAAATAAAGTTCCAGTCCACAAATTTCCAGGCACACCCGATCCATAAAGCATAGAATTAACCATTTCTATGAAAGTCCTATTTTTCCTTTCAGCTATACAATTTTGCTGTGGTGTGTAGGATGTAGTCAATTGTTTCTCAATACCTTCTTTTTCACAAAAATTAATAAAATTTGAACTCAAGTACTCTCCACCTCTATCAGATCTAATTGATTTAATTTTCGAACTCAATTTATTCTCAACTTCTGCTTTATATGTTTTGAAAGTCTCAAAGGCCTCATCTTTTGTTCTTAATGGGAAGACATATGTATATCTTGAATAATCATCAATAAAAGTAATAAAGTATCTCTTTCCATTACGTGACAAACAATCCATCTCACAAATATCAGTGTGGATTAATTCTAAAAGTGTGAATTTTCTTTGAACTGACTTAAAAGGCTTTTTTGTTATCTTGCACTTACTACAAGTAAGACACTTAGCAATATGATCTTTTCCACAATTTTTAATTAATCCATGATTTACCATAAGTTGAATGGATCTAAAATTAACGTGACCTAGACGTTCATGCCATAAATCCAGAGACTCCATAATATAAGCAGAAATATTTTCATTATCAATATTGAGTTTGAACATGCCATTTGTGGCATAGCCTTTTCCCACAAACATACCATTCTTAGATAAAATAAATTTATCTGACTCAAAAATCATTTTAAAGCCATGCTTTGAAAGTAGTGTACCTGACACCAAGTTCTTCCGAATGTCAGAAACATGCAATACGTCTTTCAACGTGACTATCTTTCCGGAAGTAAACTTCAACTCAACAGTTCCTTTTCCTAAAACCTTAGCAGAGGACGAGTTTCCCATATACATGACTTTATCGTCCCCAAGTAATTCATAGTTCTTTAAAATATTTTGATCACCTAATATGTTACGAGTTGCACCGATGTCTATCCACCATTCGATTTGATTTTCTGCTACAAATGCTTCTGTGACCATCGCTATAAGTTCATCATTTCTATTGTTGTTGACTTTTCCTTTCTTCTTTTCAGCTTTAAGAATTTTACAATCACGAGCATAGTGACCAATTTTATGATAATGATAACACTCACTTGACTTAGAATTAGCACTAGTATGCTTAAAATTCTTAATTTTCTTTATCTTTGTAAATTTCTTGTTGTCTGGTTCCCTTTTGGTTGTTTTCTCTTCAACCACATGAGCTTTCATGACAGGTTCCTTGAAAATATTAGTGTTACGATTTCTAGTTTCTTGTTCAATTTGCAAAAACAATTGTTCAAGAGTCAAATCTTCCTTCTTATGTAAAAGTTTACTTCTGTACTCTTTCCATGACAGAGGAAGTTTTGAAATAATAGCATCGACATGAAAGTTTTCATCAAGATTAATTCCAGAAATAGCAATTTTATTGGCTATAAACTGGAATTCTTGCACTTGATCAGTGATTGACTTGTCATCAATCATCTTGAATTCCATATAATTTGAAACAAGAAACT
Source organism: Nicotiana glauca (assembly GCA_026770625.1). Lineage (NCBI taxonomy): Eukaryota > Viridiplantae > Streptophyta > Magnoliopsida > Solanales > Solanaceae > Nicotiana > Nicotiana glauca. The sequence goes on from MU700073.1 coordinate 12,526, forward strand.
TCTTTGAGCTCGCCTCTTCTGCCAAATAAATAGCTTGAAGAGTATCCCAAA
>MU700076.1:10255-74970 GCA_026770625.1 Nicotiana glauca
ATTCCACATCCTTCCGAAGGCTTGAACCAATGCACAACGTACCAAAACTAGCCAATGATCACACAAATCCATTAATATATGCTCAACTATACTTTACAACTCAATTTATAACAATTCCTAACCTCGAACGAAAAGTTGACCAAAATGCCCTCGGGCCCACGTGCCCGGAATCCAAAATTTCTCGAAGACAAAGGTTACCCATGACCTTAGAAACTCAAATATATGATTTTCTCCTAATTCTATACACAAAATCGTGGCTAAAATCCAAGTTTATAATTTTCTAAATTTCCAACCAAAATTCCAATATTTACACTAATTCCCATGCTTAATCTCATACATGATCAATGTATTTAATTTATAATAGGTGGGAATGACTTACCTTAACATTGATGGTGAATATTCCCTCCTAGAAGCTCTCAAGAATCGCCCCAAGCCATGAAAATATGGGGGGAATGAACAAAATCACAACTTAAATTAAGCTTCTGCCCCAGTCGTTTTCCGCTTCTGCGGAATATTTTCGCACCTGCGGAGTCCGCTTATGTGGCCATTTAGCCGCTTCTATGGTCCTGTGCTCAGCCTCACTTTTTGCTTCTGCGGACGACCAACCGCACATGCGGTTCCGCTTCTGCGGATTTTTGGCCGCTTCCGCGATCAACCCTGCCCGCCCACATTTTCGCTTCTGCGATATCCATTTTCGCAGATGCGGTCCCGCTTCTGCGGAACCTTCGCATCTGCGGTCCTCAAATTTTTGCTCAAATCCGCTTCTGAGGCTCCATTTACCGCTTCTGCGGGGCCGCTTCTGCTGTCCCATTTCCGCAGAAGCGGAAATACAAGATACCAGCAACTCAGCTCTTTCAAAAAATCAAATTTTGATCCGTTAACCACCCGAAATCCACCCGAGGCCCCCGGGACCCCAACCAATCATACCAACCAGTCCCAAAATACATTACGGACTTGCTCGAGGCTTCAAATCATATCAAACTATGCTAAATTCATGAATTACACTTCAATTCAAGCTTTATGAACTTTGAAGTTTCCAACTTCTTTTTCCGATGCCGAAACCTATCAAATCACGTCCGATTGACTTCAAATTTTGCACACAAGTCATATTTGACATTACGGACCTACTCCATCTTCCAAAATTTGATTCCGACCCCGATATCAAAAAGTCAACTCCACGGTCAAACTCTCCAAAACCTTCAACTTTCTATCTTTAGCCAAATGGCCTCAAAATGGTCTACGGACCTCCGAATTGACTTACGATCGCGCCCCCAACTCCAGAATCACTATATGGAGCTATTCACTGTCTATTAATTCCAAACGGACATCGATAACACTGAAATGCTCTTCAAGTCAAACTTATGAAATTTCTTCTAAATTGCTAACTTCCACATTAGGCGCCAAAACGCTCCCGGGTTATCCAAAACCTGATCCGGGCATACGACCAAGTCCGAAATCATCTTATGAACCTGCTGGGACCTTCAGATCCCGATTCCAAGGTCGTTTACTAAAAATTCCAATCCTAGTTCATTCTTTCAACGTTAAGCTTTCGAAATGAGAATTCTCTTCCCAAATCAACTCTGGACTTCTAGAAATTTAATCTCGACCACGCGTACAAGTCATAATACCTAAAATGAAGCTGTTCATGGCCTTCGACTGCTGAACAGAGCGCTGGTACTCAAAATGACCGGTCGGGTCGTTACACCTAGAGGCCTTTAGGGAACTTTGGCACATCTAGATATGAGAAAGACTATGGAACAATCTTTGCACTTGAGGTGATTTATTGATAACTCAAGGAGGAAGTCCTAATCAGGTACTGAAAGTTTGGGCCTATTTCAAGCTCTCAATAGTGTAATTGTTATTTTTCCTATGTAATTCATTCTAGTATTGGTCTGTAATAATTGTTTGTAAACAACTATGGGGTTGGATAGTGAAAAAAAGGTGGGTAATATGCATACTGTAGTATAATCCGAGGAAGAAATAATGTTCCTAGGTTTACTTTCTCTATATTCAATAGTGGCCATGTTTAGGTACAACATGCCAAGCATGCCATGCATTAGATATAATGCTATTTAGGATTTATATGTATCATTTTCAGCATCTCATCGACACTCAGATATCATGTTTATAGCGTAGATAATAACAATAAAATAAGCTGCTATTATGTGATTTTGCCCATGTAAACATGTTCTAAAATTTCATTTAGAAACCATGGCAATAGGGAATAATTCTAGAAATTCTGCCTACAGATCTAAATTAGTTTAGTTAAATCAATCAACCCAGTCCACATATTAGTTCATTTTGAAACTGGTTTAATTAATGGTTTATTTTTTCTAAAACAAGTTCTTTCAAAAACTGCATTGATTTATCATTAGATATCATGCCTCTAAGGATTTAGGAGTCCGCTTTAAGAAACTTGCCTTGTTTCACTATATAAAATGTAGTCATTTGTGTTCTGCACCTTGGCAAGCCTTAGGAAATAAACTTTAAATAAAACCATAACCGTCTTTGTGATTAGGGTTTAACTGTCAATGTGTTAAAACCAATAGGCAAGCCTGATTTACAATTCTTTTCTGAGTCATGTAATAAATCTAGTTCTATTGTTATCACTTAAATACCTTGTTAGGATCTGAATGTGGACCTTATCTGTGTATGAGTCGTGTTGTCTGTGTGCATTACTTGTGGAGGTATATCTGAGCCTTCTATTTGTTTTCTGTGTTTTCCTCCCTAAATGTATTTCTATGTGTTCTTAGTTGTCGCCTAGTATTTTGCCTTTAAACTTGAAGGTCTGCCCAGAACCCCCACCCGTTTTATAGTATAGTAGTCCTAAATTCCTCCAGGACTGATCGGAAGGGACGAGTAACAACATGAAATAGGGGTTGAGACCAACCTTTGCTTTAATTACCTTCACGGGATGAGAAATGGTAGATATGGATATGATGACCGATTCACTAATGCCACACGTAGCCACTTTCTAAGGAATGATTATCGAGCATTGGACTGATGTGATCCTATAGGCTAACCAACCTAGGACACCTCCTTTATATTCACAAGCACGCTTAGATTGTACTTCTTTTATAAAATCTTGTTTTTCATTAACTGTTTTTCTTTCAAACATCTGTGTATTTAAACTTAAATCCCCTACTATTTGAGCCATACTTTTTTATTTGCTAATTGTACAAGTTCACAAAAAACTGTTTGGCTGGGAACCACACTAGTGGATCCTGAGGGGTGCCTAACACCTTCCTCTTAGGATAATTTCAAGCACTTACCATGTCTCTGGTTATCAAACGTAGTTATAAATGAACCATATAGGTGCCCTAACGTACCTTAAATCGTTAGGTGGCAACTCTTCAAAAAATGCAAACCTTTTTCCCAAAAGGAACGAGTTGTCTCAACCAAAATGTCATAAACCCAATTTTGCGAGAAAAAAAGGGGCGTGACACCCATATGAAACGTCGAAACCTGGACGTTCTCCTCGAGGAGGAAAAAGGGGGTGCGACAAATATAACTCATTACACAAAAAAGACCTACTCCAACCCTGCAACACTGCAATGATGGAAGATATGTACAGAATCTCCAACTAATTGCTTCAACACTCCCCTCAAGCCCATCGTACTCACTAGATAGTCATGTTGTGGACTACACAAGCTTTTTGTAATTGAATCAGCAAGTTGATCTTTAGTATCACTATGTTGAGTCAGTATCTACCTTTCTTGGATCATCTCTCTTACAAAGTGACAATCACTAATGATTTGTTCTTTCATGAAATATTGGATGAGCTAAATCTAAATTGTGTCTTTGCTATCACAAAAGTACTGCACATATAAGTCTACTTCCATTCCAAGCTCTTTGAACAAACCAATCAACCGAGTGATCTCAGCCACAATTGATGCCATACTTATGAACCCTGCTTAGCAGAGCTCCTCGACACTATACTCTATTTATTTGATTTTCATGATATAAAAGCCTTAACAAACTTCACTATATATCCAGTAATTGACTTTCTTGTTTTTACACTAATCTAAATCACAATATGTTATCAACTCTTTGCTTTCAACTACTGGCGTAAACAACCCAAGATGTATTGTTCCCTTAATGTATTTGACTACCCTCAAAGATGTATACATTTGGGACTATTTAGGGGCATGCATATAGTGATTGAGTACTTGAACAATGAAACTAATATCAGGTGTTGTCATTGTCAAATATGATTTGATCTTTAATGGTTGGAATGATTTTTCAACAACAATAGTTGTAATTTATTAACCCGATACCGGTAATATACCTCATGACACATAAAAGTCCTACTCCAACCCTTGAAACACTTCAACAATAAAATAGATGTAGAGAATCTCCAACTAACTACTTCAACACCCCCCTCAAGCTGAGGGATGAAACACGTTCTTCTTTCCCATCTTACTTACCAGATAGTCATATGGCCTTCAGAAGTTTTTGTAATTAAATACGCAAGTTGATCTTTAGTATCACTATGATAAGTGTGTATCTACCCTTCTTGGATCTTCTCTCTTACAAAGTGACAATCGTAATGATTTTTTCTTTCATGAAATATTGGATGAGCTGTAATATGAATTGTATCTTTGCTGTCACAAAATAACTACATAGGCAATTCTACTTCCACTCCAAGATCTTTGAACAAACCAATCAACCGATTGTTCTCAACCACAATTGATGGATTACTTATGAACTCTGCTTTAGCAGAGCTCTTCAAAAATGTACTCTTTCTTTGATTTACATGATATAAAAGGCTTAACAATCTTTACCACATAGCCAGTAATTGATTTTCTTGTTTTTACACTAATATGAGTCACAATATGTTATCAACTTCTTGCTTTCAACTGCTGGCATAAATAACCCAAGATGTGTTGTTCGATTAATATACTTGACTACTCTTATAGTTGTATCCATGCGGGACTATTGAAGGGCTTACATATACTGATTGAGCACTTGAACAATGAAATAAATATCAGGTCTTGTCATTGTCAAGTATAGTAGTTTGCCAATTAGTCCCTGGTCGCTACTACTATCCTCTAGTTATCTATCAATTGATATTTCATTAGCAATCAAAACCTGTCCAATTCTATAGAAGAAAGCTTGAAATTGAACTCAAAAGGTGTAGTATGTGGTGTACGACCATGTTAGGCCTATTTCTTACACTAGCACAAGTGCATACTTTCTCTGATTCATTACAATCCCTTCCTAAAACCTAGAAAACTCAATGCCAAGAAAGTATTTCAGTTTTTCTAAATCTTTTATCTTGAATCTTACATGTGGATCTTTTCTTGCTTTTTGAAAGAGCTCCAAGATTGATTGTAATCAATAGATCATCCACATATACCAGCACAATTACAAGATCACGCCATATATTGTGTGAATAGAGAATAATCATTATGAGATTGGACAAAGCCCATATCAGTCTGCTTACTAGTTAATTTCAAATTCCACTATTTGGGAGCTTGCTTAAGTCTATACCATGCCTTTTGAATCCTGAAGACCTTTTGCTTCTGTAACCCCCTGGTTGGCAAAGCCATCCTCGATGTGCACATGCACACCTTTTCAATCAATTTACCTTAAAGAAAGGGATTGTAGACATCCATATTAACGATGTATCACCCAGATGATGAAGCCGAAGCCACTAAAGACCTCACAATAACCATCTTGGCTACAAGGGTGAAGGTCTCCTTGTAGTCCAAACCTTCTAGCTGGCTATACCCGTTAGTAGCTAGTCTAGATTTATACCTTTCTACCTCACTAGTAGAGTTTTATTTTAACTTAAAGACCCACTTATACACTAAAGGACTTTTTCCTAGAAAGATCAACAATAGTGCAGTGCTGAAATTTCAGCTCTCATAGCCTTAATCCATTTGGGGTCTAACTGAGCTTCTACATTGGAATTAGGCTCAACAATAGCTGAATAAGCTACAAGAGAAGCCATGTATAAAGGAGACAAGTGATCATAGGTAACACATTAAGATATGGAATAGTTGCAGGACGATCCCTTAGGCTGCACAACATAGCCCGCCATCCAGATGGGATGTTTAGTCAGCCTAGAAGATCTTCTTAACACAAGTGAAGTAACATGTTAAAGAGATGATGAAGGGTGGGTATATGGACTGAATTGCTCACTCAGTGGATGAATAGTAGCACCAGAAGATGCTGCATTAGGATGGCTAAGATATAGTGAAGTTGAGCCAGGAGAGGCAAGATCCTACAATGCTGGACCCTCAGTATATCTCAACTCCGAAATAGGGAACAAAGGACAGGAAGCTGTAGGCACATACTTGAAAAGAAAGACATCCTCCCTGAACACAATATCTCTGCTAACAAAGAATATCTTGGAATGTAGTTCATAGAGAATATAGCCCTTATAGATAGAGAATAGCCTAAATGAAAAGTAAAAACAACTCTAGGTCAAAATTTATCTATCTTCCTCATGTTAGTGTTATAAAATAAGCTCCTAATACTCTTGAGTGTGTTAGAGATGGAGCCTTGTGAGATAATTTCTCATAAAGAGATGCTCCCTTTAGCAGAACAGTAGGCAGCTTGTTGAGAAGAAATAAATCAGTAGTGACATATTCTCCCGAAAATTTGAGTGGAACAAACACTTGAAACCTTAGGGCTCTAGCCATATCAACAATAGACCTATGTCTTCTTTCCACCTTATAATTCTGTTAGGAGTATGCAATAGAACTTTGATGAATAATACCATGCTCCTGTAGCAGAGCTGTCATTAGTCTATTAAAGAATTAAGTGCTACAGTGGAAGTCTGGTTTGCTTAGCAACATGACACACAAGACCAAAATTTTCTATGAATTGAATATTATGTAGATTTTCTATCTTCTTCATGGCTCTTAAAGGTGCATGCCCTGATATCTTATTCCATAAAGAAGTAACATCAAATTTCTTAATATGAAACTTATTTATTTCATTATCATTCTTTCCATTGTTCTCACTAAAGGTTGTATGTACATAGAGAATATAATGCATAAGCTTAAGATCTAACTGCTCCCTCGGGCCTTATTGTTCCTTGGGCTTCCGAATGTAGAGACCAAGCTCTTATTTACTAATCCCAGCACCTTCCCACTAAAGAGCTCATGAAATAAATACAAATTAGGGAAAAAGGAAACAAAACAGCCTAACTCTTTTGTAACCTTTAAAACTGATAGGACATTGAATTTGAAATCTGGAATATATAGCATATATTGTACTGACTTATCCTTGAAATCTGAGAAATCGCAAGTGTGACTAATAGAAAACTTTTCACTATTAGAGATTTGAACTTTATTTCTGTCAGCATTTGATAATTCTTTAATATTTCTCATCAACATCAGATTATGGTCCATAATATTAGTAGCACCTGTGTCTATGATCCAATCAAAGCTTACTAAATGAGTCAGAAATATTGCCATAATATTGTATTCGTTGTTTTTACATTAGCCATAGTTTCAACCAGCCCCTTTGTTCAGCATGTACAAGATCTAATTGTATTTATCCGGGGTGAAGAAAGGAGCTGAAGGAATGCCAGATGATGGAGGTTGTGATGAAACCACACCAGAAGTGATTCTATGTTAATCAGATGAATGGTTTCCTCAGGCAATATTGGCATTGTGTGCATATGAACCTCTGAGTTAGTAAGAACTCCCCCTCATTTTTCCCTTTGAAATTAGTAGGATAGCCATGGATCTTGTAACAGTTCTTCCTATTACGGCCTTTGAAATGACAATAATCATATTGAATAGGGGACTTCCCAAAATTGGTTTTAGGCTTAAAACCGCGATTTTAACTACCAGAGGGAAGTTTGTTACTCAGCACGGCTGTATGATCACTAACACCAATACTGTTCCTCATATGTTTTTTAATATTAATAATCATTGCATAAGCCTGATTTATATTAGGTACTGGTCTAGCCATAAAATATGATCCTTAGCATTGTCATAAGAATCATTTCATCCAGAAAGAAACTGATACAACTTCTAAAATTAATAATGTTGTGCATTCTGCTTAGAATCTGGACAACAACACAAAGGAGGATCTTATAATTATGCCATAAGTCTCTAAGTCTCAAGAAATACCTAGACATTGATAACAGGTCTTGCAATTTCTTTGTGCCAGTAGAAGAGGCAGTCACCTTATCAAATCTCGCTTGAAGGTCTTCCTAGACTTTGTGAGCATCAGAAGCATATATCATATAACTAAGCTAATTTGCAGCAACAATGTCCATTATCCAGGCCAACACAATTTCATTACATCTATCCTATAGTTCATGCAAACCAGGATCAAACATGCGATTTCTATAGGTTCCTAAAATAAAACCTAATATATTTTGCCATGCAATATGATTTTCATGGATCTACTCCAGTAGTTTTCATAACCTCAAAGTTGAATAAACATGAAAATTGCAGTTTGGGTGTCACGACCTAAAATTCACTTAGTTATGATGGCACCTAATCCAACTCTCTAGGTAGGAAAAATGACAATCAACTTAATTCTAATAAAAATAATGAGAAATTAATAAGTGAGATAACTGGATTTCCACACAATAACCCAACAACTGATAGTACAAGTCATGAGCCACTAAGACTTAGATTTATAAAGTTGGTATGAATTAAATCCAACATATGTTCGAAATTTACATAAATAACATTCGAATCTAAAATTACCAACGACAAGTGGTAGCTATATCCATAAGGCAAGTAAATCTTCAATGCCAATTCCCATCATCCACAACATTTCTACTCCAAGATTGTATGCGAGGTGCAAAAGTGTAGTATGAGTACAACCGACCCCACATACTCAACAAGTATCATAACTAACCTCGACAAGGTATTAGAAGAAAGAATTATAAATGATACTAGCCAGTCACCTGTATAATTATAAAATTCCAAAAAGTACAAAACATAATATGATTAACCGTGAATTCATAGATAAAACCACCATGGTGCACAAAATTTTCTTAATGCATTCTGCTTAGTAAAAAATCCAAAATACAGAAGGAAGAATTGAAAATAAATCAAGTAAGCAACCAAGGAAATTGCAAGCAAAGAAAAAATACAATAACCAAGCATCAATCTGTTGCGGCACGTAGCCCAATCCAAATAGAAATTACAATACAACTCTAAGTCTCACATCAGAATCTCAATAATCGAACCGAACCACCGAACAAACATTCCAAGGCCCACAACAACAAGAAACCTGCCAATTTCTCCAAATCTGCATGTGCACCATTAAGAAAAAATATGAGAGGGTGACCATAGGGATATGGATCCATATCCACACGTTGCACGGACAACTCACGTCCCAATAATATATCAACTGCACGTAAAACTCATGTGTAGCAAGGACAACTCATGATCCAATAATATCAATATCTCGATTTCGCACAGTCAACTCACGTGTTGTAAGGACAACTCACGTGTCAATATTCCAACCCGCCAAGCCTGGTCAGAGGTTCAAAATCACGATTCCCCTGGCATGGTCACGAGATCAATATCATAATCTACCTCGCAGAGTCACAGGCTTAACATCACAATTCGACCGGCATGGTCTGATGTCGCCCAAACTCATACCAAAAAGATAGGTTGTGAGGCGGTCGAAACAATAATAAAACCCAATGCAAGTTAGGGTCGAATCGAAAGGGAGTCAGATTTTGGATTACGTATACACCTAGTATGACAGTATGATGTGCCTCAAATTACATTTTCACATTTTCAATTGTTGTTTCTACTTCTACTTCTAAGCTATTGATTGTAATTGTAGAGCTAAGAGATAATTTTTTTGTTTTGGTTGTTTTTCAAGTTATGAAAGATCGAGGGTTGTGACTTTTGCCTAGTTGGTTACCTAATGGATTTAGAGGTTTAGGGCATGTTCGGTTGACCGAGATACAATATAGCAATCACCCTCAATTACTCACTCTATATCTCTTGGTAGTTTGAGTGATTTTGCCCAATTTGGCTTTCTCAAGTCCAAATAGGTATTTCACAAAGCAAGTGATAAATGCTTTATGTTCGACCCTTTAATCGGGGCTATCAATTTCTTTATTTCACCCCAATTCCTATTTAGCCAAGTTTTTCTAGACTTATTCTCTCTTTCTCAAGTAGAGACTAAGTCAAATAGGCAAGAATCAATGTTTGCAACCATCAATTCTCAAGTTCAAGCATGAACTAGGCTAAATCTCATAAACCCAATCATAAATATGCCCTATATCAATTACCCATTAAGTACCCATACAAGGGTTGAGTCATAACCCTAGCTATCAGTTTAGCTACTAATGAAAAATGCAGAAATTAAATAAGAAACTAAGATACAATTCATAATATATGATTAAGGAAAAAAAATCTAATGTTTGAAAGCTAATCTAATACAATGTTACCCAATACAGTAAATAAAAATGGCTCAGGTGCTCCTAACTTACACAACATAACCTAAAAATGACAAAAGGTTCTATATATATTACGCTAAAAATATCTGACAAAATTATCCTTGCGGAGATTGTGAGACCGTGCAATTATATGTTGCGGCCGCACTCTTTCATCTTCTGCGGACCACGCATTAATGAGTGTGGCCGCACTCTTGATTCTGCGGCCGCACAATTATAGTGCGGTCCATACTTCTTGACCTTGGGCTTTGGCATTGTGGGACTTCTGCGGACCGCACATATCTGAGTGCGCCGTGCTCTCGATTATGCAACCGCACAAAATGGTACGGCCCGCACTTTGCAGACCATTTCTTGTCAGAGACTTTCTTCATGATCTGCGGCCGCACTCAATATTGTGCGGTCGGTACAGTGCCATTTTAGCCTTATTTTTGTCCTTATCAAAAATTACTCCTTCTTGAGTTGATTTTCATCTCTTCAGCTCACATTCTAACACTTCGGCAAGCAAGCATATTTCATTAGTTTTCAGGAATCCGTTTAAGCAGTTTTGAGCTAAAACGAAAGTAAAAGAGTGCAACTAAGTAATCAAAATCCTTACTTATTAACTCCCCCAAACTTAAGTTTTTGCTTGCCCTCAAGAAAATAAGGTAATTCCCGTCTCCATAAGACAAGAACTATTTCAGGTGGCCTAAGGTGAATCAATCACACATCACTTGGGACCAACAATTACCCGCAACACATATGAATTATCAACAACGCAATGATTTGATGACTTTTTGAGTACAATAGTTCTAATGTGACACTAGAGAATCAAGAGTTGACTTTATTTATCAAGGAAGCTTGCTCTTTCATGTAGCTCATTATGGATCCCAAACTCCTCCTCCATTACTCCCCGTTAGCAAATCTCACTTTAAAATGTAACACTCAATTCAAGGATAGTGAAAAGTTCGCTCATCTCTGTCAAAATAATATCACAAGTACGACTTTAAGTACCATATGCTTGCCCCTCGTGTAAATTACCCCTAATGTAAGCTCACTCAACTTGAAATCATGTAGGCTTTTTTGGGATATAATGAAGGTTTTTTGGATCAAGGTAGGACTTGATGGAATAGAATGGGTTCATCTTTCCTTAAGAACTCCATTTTCTCTTTTTGGCTCATACTTAGTTGACTCTTTGAGTCAATTTCTTTTTCCTCGAGGGAACTAGAGAGATATAATGTCACTCTTTCTTGGTCATGACATTTCATTTTTCTCCTTTTCTATCTACTCCATGCCTTCCATCCTTGTTTTTCTTTGAATCCCTTCAACTTTTTACTTTATTCACTTTGTTTTTTGGTATTTTTCTTTTTGTTCTTTCTTTCTTTTCTTTGCTTTCCCTTTTCTTCATTTCTTTCTCTTCTTTGTACCTTTATATCACTTCCAAACTCCTTGTCTCTCCCTTAAACTTATGTTTTTGCCAATTGTTTCTCAAGAATTCTAAGGAAAGATCGGTTGCCAAGAGAGGGTCATTACGAAATGAATAAAGGCTTGTAATATGGCTATTAAAAGAAACAGGGCTTAGGCTCAAATAGGTTGACTAGGGATATCACATTGGTAGGTTGTGGAAGATTTCAAATTTAAAATTGGATCAAGAAGAGCCTACAATCATTTCTCAAGCCAAGCTATACTTAGAATTTTGCCTAGAAAAACATTCGGGGAAAATTCTAGACTATTAGCACGGGTGCTTGGATTTGCAATTCAATACCTCACCTTCTCACGCTACTGGATTGCTAAAGAGAATGGAGTCGAGGGCCTACAACAACCCTAGTTAAGATCGAGAATCACAAATGGCTCAACTTAACCACTCAGTGATTGCTTAAGTCAACACAAGAGTCAAAAGGTCACAACTAGAGCTATTTTCTGCCAACAACTTGTTTTTAACCATAAGGCCGTAAGTAAATGTGTTGGTACCAAGTGAAGCACGATTGAAGCCCTGTTATTCATTTCTACTTTTTTTCCTAAACATAAAATAAAACAGACTCAATCCCTTAAGAAGGTTGTCACGCCATCCATCATTATGAATAGCTATCCGGTTCACACAAAATCCACCTTTGGAAAGAACCGTGACATTGAAAAAAACAAAGGCTTATTGCTCCCTCAAATGAAAAAAAAAAAGACAACAAATCAAAAAGAAGCTACTAAAGTAAATAAGAAGTTATACTACTAAGAAAAATAACTAAAGAAGATATGAAATGAACTACAAAAAGTAAGACAAATAAATATACAAACTGAAGGGAAATGAATAAATACATCAAATGAAAGGGAAAAATATATACATAACCAAAGAGATAACAAATATAAAAGAAAAATAGTATAAGACTTATTACATGCCAAATGTTAATGTCAAATCAATCAAAATAGATCACCCCCTGAATAAAAATAAGCATTGTCCCCAATGCTTAACAAAAATAAGAACAAGGAAGGGAAGAGAGTTAAGGGAACTCCCTATGTGCTATGAGTCTGTATTGCATCCTCAGTACCCTCGGACTCCTCTAACTCTGTCTCATCATCACCTGGCTGAGGAACAATAGGGTTGGTGAGTATCTGGATCATCTCCTCAGCAGTGTGGGCAACAAGGTCTGACTCTTCAAACTCGCCGGCTGCTGTATGTGATGCCTCGGGTAATGCTGCTGGTGCTGCTGGGGCTAAAGGTGCTGTCTCCATAAGAAGGTCAAGTGGTAGATCACCTGTAGATGCTATCATGGAAACTTCTTTTCTCAATCTATCCATAAACTTCTTCGCAACTTGAGACTTCAGCATTTTCTTTACATGTTTTCCCAACTCCTCAATGACTTCCCCGTGTGCCACCAGAGTCTCCATAATGGTCTTTTGATTTTCCAGGATCTTGGATAGTGTTTCCTCTACTGATGGAGGTACCTGAGGTGCTGCTGGGGCAGATGCCTGTGTTGCAATAATACTGGATATGTCAGACATCTTTGAAGTAGCTGCCTGCATCCAGTTGTTAATAGACAATGTCTGGGAGACTCGCAGCGTAGTCTATGGATAAGTGGATGAGGTTGGCACTAACAATGAAGATGATGGTCTAGAAGAAGAAAGAGGTGGCCTGTATGTTTTCCCAATGGAAAGTCCGACCGTAGTGGAAGGCATGGCATCTATGGAAAGCTCAATATCCGAATCGGTGAATACTTCATTGGCTCCTCAGACTGGCCAACGGAAGTAGTTTCCTTGCTCTTGAACTTCGGGTTGTCAGCACCTTGCAGGTGGTACCAAGGTAGGGATTCTTGCCCTTTACTTTTGTATCATATGGTCTTGGCTCCACCTTTGCATCATTGAAGTACTCTATGAGGAAGTTTGGGTAAGGGTAGGATCTTTCATTTTTCTGAATAGCTAATGTGATATTGGTCGACATTATGGCACCCACATTGATTGGGTACCCAACCATAACAGAAGTCACCAGAATTGCTCAGGAAAGTGGGAGGTTGTTCTCATTAAAACACGGCTCAATATGGATGCACATAAAGGTCTGCCACCCTTTAGCTTCAAAATGTAGGGTGGCTCGGACTATGGGAACCCCTGTTGTGAGACATGGGGGTGGTAGTCCTCGAGCAGCCAACATCTCAGCTAGCCACGGGTGAGCTGCATCACCCATAGCAAGCTTTTCCAAATACTGGACTGCCTCGACTTCTTGAAAGCCCACATAAATGTTCAGAGCACATGAGTCGAATCTGACTTTCAGGTTCCTCACTTTTGTTATCTTGGTACCCTTCTTAATGTGAGCCACATTGGCATAAAATTCTTTAACCAAGTGCTCATTTGCATTGATGACACTGTGAGCGAACCATTTCCATCCCTTTCACTCTTGGAATTGTCTAAGAATATTTGATTTTTGATTGTCCAAATCGTTCATTAAGAATTGTCGCTCAAGTGTGAGCGATCTCTGGGCCACCAGTCCCTAAATTTGGTAAATTTAGTCAGGCTCACGAACCGACCCTCCCATAACTCCTTCTTCTTATACCTCTCTATACCTCCAACTATAGTGTCGCCCCATCTACCATTATGTACAACATCATCATTATCATCTATATTGATTGGCGCATCGGGGGCCTGTGAGAAAGAGGGCTCAAAATCTTGGCTACCCTCTTCCGAACCCTCATAAGAACTAGCAACAAAAGAGGATTCATCTCTCAAGTGGAATCTACCCAGGACCTGTTCGGGTTGAGATTGGGTATCAGGCAGTGCTTGCACATAGTTACCCTCAGAAGCTTCACTAGAGGCGAGATACTTACTAGACTCGCAGGGTTTAGGAAATCTGCTGGCAGTTTCTTTCTTGCTTATGGCTCTCTGTATGGCTAGTAGGTTACTTTTGCCTCGACCTCGGCCTTGGGAGGGTTCTGCCCTCCCTTTTGATGTATCACCTCTACTACGTGATCTAACAATTGCCTCAATAAGACCACACAATTTTGAGTATAGTCCGCATTTTTTACCTGGACCTTTGAAGAGGCTCCGCGGTCCGCACAAAAGTGAGTGCAGCTGCAAATTGTTAATGAAATTTGACAGGCCAATCTTCAGAGAGAATGCACTTTTGATCTTCCAGTTGTACGACCGGACACAGAACTGTGCGGCCACAGAGTGATTGTGCGGTCTGCATAATTATGTTGCGGTCTGTACTTTTGTGACCCTTAGCCAAATTTTTTCTTGCGCAGTCCCTGCAATGCACAACCATTCATGCATACACTTAAAACATTAGTGAGAATAAAACAAAGCCTATCTAATGAAGAAGAACAACAAAAAGAAAAATACACATGGGTTGCCTCCCAAAAAGTACCTGATTTAACGTTGCCACGATGTAGATTACCAATCATTTGAAATGGAGAACAGCCATAATGTGAACATCATCAATCTTGACAAGATAATATTTAACCTGTTGCCCGTTGACTCTAAACACCTCATCGTTCTTATTTTTCAAATCTAGAGCACCAAAAGGGTTTACATTCACCACTTCAAAAGGGCCACTCCATTTTGACTTCAACTTGCCCGGAAACATTCGTAACCAGGAATCGAACAATAGAACAGGATCACCCTCTTTAGGCTCCTTGTTGTGGATGTACTTTCATAGAGGTACTTCATCTTCTCCTTGTAAAGGGATGAGCTTGTGTAGGCATGATACTGAAATTCATCTAGCTCATTCAATCGTGCAACCCTTAGGTTTGCGACGACATCCCACTCAAGGTTCAACATCCTCAAAGCCTACATGGCCTTATGCTCAAGTTCCACTGGAGGATGACACCCTTCACGAATACTAACCGGTATGGAGACATCCCAATAGGTGTTTTGTTGGTTGTTCTATAAGCCCAAAGAGCATCATCAAGCTTTCTTGACCAATCTGTCTGGTTGGCATTCAATGTCTTTGACAAAATACTCTTGATCTCCCTGTTGGAGACTTCAACTTGTCCGTTTTCTTGAGGATGGTAGGGGATCGATACTTTGTTAGTGACACCATACTTCGTGAATAAGTATCAAAAGTCTTGTTACAAAAATGTGAACCCCCATGACTAATAATGGCCTTTGGGGTACCAAACCTCCTGAAGATGTTCTTTTTTAAGAATGCCACCACACTCCTTGCTTCATTGTTGGGCAAAGCAATGGCCTCGACCCATTTAGATACATAATCCACCGCGACTAGAATGTAGGTATTCCCACAAGATTTAACAAATGGACCCATGAAATCAATACCCCACACATCGAAAATATCTATCTCCAAAATGGTAGTGAGAGGAATTTCATTCTTCTTTGAGATTCCACCGGCCCTTTGGCATTCATCACAACGCTTGACAAGCTCACTAGCATCCTTGTTGAGAGTAGTCCAATAGAATTCACAACTCAAAATTTTGCTCTACCATGGTGAC
This sequence comes from Nicotiana glauca, assembly GCA_026770625.1. NCBI lineage: Eukaryota > Viridiplantae > Streptophyta > Magnoliopsida > Solanales > Solanaceae > Nicotiana > Nicotiana glauca. The sequence continues at coordinate 26,555 of MU700076.1, forward strand.
CACCATACAATGAAGAGTGTGAAGCCACAAGAATACCCATTTGTTCCTCCTCTGGTACAAATCATCGAATCACACCATCCATACAAATCTGGAAGAGGTACGACTCATCCCAATAATAGTCAAGGCAATCCCGTTTGAGCTTCTTCCTTTGGTTTGAAAAGAACTCATTCGGTATAATGCCAATCAAAATATAGTTTGCTAACTCAGTAAACCATGGCATCCAAGTCATTGAAATGGCTAGGAGTTTCTCGTCGGGAAATTAATCATTGATCTCAAGGCCGTCATGTGGCCTCCCCACCTCCTCCAATCATGAAAAGTGGTTCGCCACTTGGTTTTCACTACCCTTGCAGTCTTGAATCTCTAGATCAAAATCTTGCAATAGAAGCACCCACCGTATCAACCTTGCCTTAGAATCTTTATTTCTCATCAAATATCGAAGCGTCGCATGATCGGTGTGAAAAATCACCTTTATACCCATCAGGTACGGGCAGAACTTTGCCATAGCAAATACAATAGATAGAAGCTCTTTTTCGGTCCCTATGTAGTTGACTTGGACATCATTCATGGTCTTGCTTGCATAGTAGACTGAATTGAAGATTTTGTTGATACGTTGCCCCAAAACTGCTCCAACCGGTACATCACTAACGTCACACATGAGCTCAAAAGGTAAGCTCCAATTCGGTGTGGTGATAAAAGGAGTAGTAGCCAACTTGAACTTGAGCAAATTGAATTACTTCATACGGTCTTCCTTGAAATGGAACTTGGCATCCTTCTCCAAAAGTTTACACAAAGGATTTACCACCTTACAAAAATCCTTGATGAATTGGCAATAAAACCCCGCATGACCCAAAATGTTTCTCACTCCCTTCATGGATGTAGGGGGTAAGTTTGGAGATCACCTCAATTTTGGCCTTGTCGACCTCAATACCATGCTTTGAAATTTGTAGCGAAGGACTATGCCTTCCTCGACCATAAAGTGACATTTCTCCCAATTCAATACCAGGTTAGTTTCCTCACATCTTGCCAAGACCTTATCCAAATTGTTCAAGAAATCATCAAAAGAACCCCCAACCATGGACAAATCATCTGTGAAGACCTCAAGAATATCGTCCACCATGTCGGTGAAACTAGCCATCATACACCGTTGAAAATTCCCCGGTGCATTACACAAACCAAATGGAATCTAAGAGAATGCAAAAGTCCCATAGGGAAAAGTGAAGGTAGTGTTTTCTTGATCCTCCGTGGCAATGAGAATTTGATTGTAGCCAGAATACCCATTGAGAAAACAATAGAAAGTCTGTCTGGCCAACCTATCAAGTGTTTGATCAATGAAGGAAAGTGGAAAATGATCTTTTCTTGTAACTTTGTTGAGCTTGCGATAGTCCATACACACTCTCTGTCCAGTCATCGTCCTTGTGGGAATCAACTCGCTCTTGTCATTAGTAACCACAGTTATACCCCTTTCTTTGGGACACATTGCACAAAAAATTCACGAACTATTAGAAATGGAGTAAATAACCCCGGTATCCAACCAATTTATGATCTCTTTCTTGACCACCTCTTGTATAGCTTCATTTAGCCTCCTTTGATGTTCAACGGAGAGTTTGGCACCCTCATCCAAAATAATCTTGTGCATGCAAAAGGCGGGGCTTATGCCCCAGATATCTGCCAATGTCCATATGATTGCTATTTCCTTCCTTTGTAGCACCTCCACTGTGGACTCTACCTGCATGTTAGTCAAACAAGAAGAATATATATCCGGTAAAGTAGAAGAAGGGCCAAGGAATTCATACCTGAGATGTGGAGGCAATGGCTTTAACTCCAAAGTGTGAGGCTCCTTGATTGAGGGTTTTGTTGGAGGAGTCTTCCGTTTCAGGATCGAAAGATAGTTTGCGGGGTTCATAAGTATACGACCCTATTCCTTGCAATGCATTCACACACTCCACATAGCCTTATTTCTCCTCATCATCATGAAGGTTGAGCAAAATGGCTTCCAAATTATCCTCAACATTCATTGTGGCACTAGCACCATCAATAATCACATCAGTCACCAAATTCACAAGCGAACAAACTTAATTGCTATTCGGTTTCCTGCTAGATTTGCACACATAAAATACCACCTTTTCATTGCGCACCCAGAAGGTGAGCTCATCGGCTTCCACATCAATAAGAGAATTCCCCGTAGCAAGGAAAGGTCTACCCAGAATAACAGGCACCTTACTGTCCACTTCACAATCAAGAATCACAAAGTCTGCCTGGAGGATGAACTTGTCAACTCGAACCAACACATCATCAATAATACACAATGACCTCTTTATAGTACGATCTGCCATTTGCAACCTTATGGATGTGTGTCTTTGTTGCCCAATCCCCAAAGTTTTGAACACCGAGTAGGGCATCAAGTTGATACTCGCCCCTCGATCACATAGAACTTTGGCAAAATCGACACTCCAATAGTGCAAGGGATTGTGAAAGTGCCCGGATCTTCCAATTTTGGAGCCATTGAGTGCACAATAGCACTCACTTGATGTTTCATCTTGATGGTCTTAAAATTCATTAATCTTTTCTTTGTCACCAAGTCCTTCATGAACTTGGCATGTCAGCAAATGTTTTGTGTCCACCCACTAGCGAGTTGGTTAACCACACGTTGATTAGTTGTGTTGATCCCCTTGTAGAAGGTTTGTTGGATCATGGCCTCAGTCATATCATTATTCGAGCACTCTTTAACGATGGTACAATATATTTCCCAAATCTCATGCAATGGCTCATTGGGCTCTTGCTTGAACGCAAGAATCTCATCCCAAAGTGTCGCCATATAACCTGGAGAGAAGAATTTGGCAATGAATATTTTCCTCCAACTCATCCCATGTATGAATGGAATGATTGGGAAGTCTTTCTAACCAGTCCAATGCCTTTCCTCATAGAGAAAAGGGAATAGCCTCAACCGCAGCGCGTCATCAAAGATATTGTTTTGCTTGCTCCCCCAACAAGTACGATGAACCCTTTGAGATTCTTGTAAGCATTTTGACTCGGAGCCCCATTAAATAATCCCATTGCTTAAGTAGTGTAAGCATCACACTGGCCATTTGGAAGTTTCCCTCCCTAATGTGGGGAGGGACTATAGAACTTACATAACACTCGTTCGGCAACACTAGGTGTGCTACCAATCTTGATGGAGGTACGAGAGGGACGGGAACATTATCATAAGACGGTCAGCCTCACCTATTTGGTTAAGTTTCAAGAAGAACCTCATCAACGTGGTCATTATCCACGTCCTCCCCCATTGGCAAATTCTCGATGGGCTCATTGTTGAGAGTCATTCTCGTACATATAATCAATTCAAAAACAAAGTTAGCGACTCGGAAGGAAAATAAGACAAATCAACAAGAAGCTACATATATAGCTACATCCGTTTAACTCCCCAGCAACGGCACCAAAAATTGATGTCGCCTAAACTCATACCACAAAGATAGGTTGTGAGGCGGTCGAAGCAATAATACAAACCCAACGCAAGTCAAGGTCGAATCCATAGGGAGTTACATTTTGGATTAGGTATACACCTACTGTGACTGTATGATGTGCCTCTAATTACACTTCCACATTTTTTATTGTTGTTTCTACTTCTACTTCTAAGCTATTGATTGTAATTGTAGAGAGAAGAGATAATATTTTTGGTTTTGGTTGTTTTTCAAGTTATGAAAGATCAAGGGTTGTGACTTCCGCCTAGTTGGTTACCTAACAGATTTAGAGCTTTTGGGCATGTTTGGTTGATCGGGATACAATATAGCAATCACACTCAATTAATCACTCTATACCTCTCGGTTGTTTGAGTGATTTTTTGTCCAATTTTGCTTTCTCAAGTCCAAACCGGTATTTCACAAAGCAACTGATAAATGCTCTAGTCGGGTCTTACTATCTCTAGGTTCGGCTCTTTAATTGGGGCAATCAATTTCTTGAGTTCACCCCAATTCTTAGTTAACCAAGCTTTCCTAGACTTAGTCTCTCTTTCTCAAGTAGAGACTAAGAAAATAGTCATGAATCAATGTTTGCAACCATCAATTCTCAAATTCAAGCAAGAACTAGGCTAAATATCATAAACCCAATCATAAATAAGCCATAAATCAATTGCCCATTAAGTACCCATACTAGGGTTGGGTCAACACCCTATCTGTGGGTTTAGCTACTCGTGAAAAATGTAGAAATTAAAGAAGAAACTAAGATAGAATTCAGAATACATGATTAAGAAAAGAAAATCTAATGTTTAAAAGCTAATCTAGTACAATATTACCCAATATAGTAAATAAAAATGTCTTAGTTGCTTCCAACTTGCACAACTTAACCTAAAAATGACAAAAACTTCTATGTGTAATGTTACCCAATACTAGGGTTGGTCACAACCCTAACTATGGATTTAGCTACTCATGAAAAATGCAAAAACTAAAGAAGAAACTACGATATAATTTATAATACTTGATTAAGGAAAGAAAATCTAATGTTTAAAAGCTAATCTAGTGCTATGTTACCCAATACAGTAAATAAACGGCTCAGGTGCTCCCAACTTACACAACTTAACCTAAAAATTACAAAAAGTTCTATTTATACTAAGCTGAAAATATCTGACAAAATTGCCCCTACGGAGGTTGTGCGGTCGCACAATTATGTGTGTGGTCAGCATATTGAGACATAGCTTGACAGGTTCCAGTTCCGCGACCACACAATTCTGGATTGTGGCTGCACTCCTTCAATTTCAGTGGACCGCACATTTATAAATGCGGTCGCACTCTTGCTTTTGTGGCCGCACAATTATAGTGCGGTCGGCGCTTCATGACCTTTGACTTTTGCATTGTGGGACTTTTTTGGACCGCACATATCTAGGTACGGCCACCCTGTTGATTATGCGGCCGCACAAAAATGGTGCGGTCTACATTTCTTCGTGACCTTAAAATCCCATCTCTTTAAACTTTATCTTCAGCAGCCGCACCAGAATTGTGTAGTCCGCACTTTGCAGAGTATTTCTTATCAAAGGCTTTCTTCGTGATGTGCGACCACATTCAATATTGTGCGGTCCGCAAAATGCCTATTGAGCCTTGTTTTTGTCCTTATCCAAAATTACTCCTTCTTGAGTTGATTTTCATCTCTTTAGCTCATATTCTAACACTGTTGTCAGCAAGCACATTTCATTAGTTTTCGGGAATACCTTTAAGCATTTTTGAGCTAAAACGAAAGTAAAAGAGTGCAAATAAATAGCCAAAATCCCTACTTTTCATGGTCACATGTTAAATACCACAATTTTCCCGGCATGGTCATAGGCTCAATGTCACAATCCGCCCGGCATAGTCACATGCTTAATATCACACAAAAAGCAGATATGCAAGAATACATGTACATGATAAAAGAAAACATCAAATTTCATAATCTAGATTAGTATAAGTGACATGCTAAACTGTATGCATGTGCAAAGTGTGATGTCGTAGTCAAATCAGGCAAATACATCATAAAAGTAGCAATTATCAGATTTTACCATCTATGTAACCTTAAACATGCCTCAAATAGCTCACAATTGGGGTACAAATATAACAACCATCACACATGAAGCTTAGCAATCAACTCAAGCCATATCACAGCCTAAGTAGTACACGAGCATGAATAATACCCTGGTACATACACATTGGCTCAATCCACTCACATATGCGCCACTCATAGCACGTAGCTCTCACAAATAACTCAGGTAGCTAGTGTATAAATCAAGTTTAGGTAATATACTTACCTTAAGACAACCAAAACAATATTCTTGAAATGCCATCCCGTGTGAATTGACCTCCGCCAAAACTAGACAAAAGCAACTCAAAATCATCAAATAATGTCACACGAAACAAACCTAAATGATAAGTGTCGAATCATTAATCAAACACTGAAAGTCAACCCAGGCCACACCTCGAAACTCGAGAAAAATCATAAATTCCAAAAATTAATTCGAATACGAGTCCAACCATACTAGTTTCATCAAATTCTAAATTCGAATCGATGTTCAAAACTCAATTATTCACTTTAGAAAAGTTTTGACAAAAAACCCAAAATTCTCTTTTAGATTCATCAAACCAATGTAAAAATTATAGATAGAATCATGTAAAATAATTAAATTCGGATAAAAAAAATACTTACCCCAATCCAAGTCGTGAAAATCCATGCCAAAATCTCCCCAATATGTGCTCTAGATATCAAAATGTGATAAAATAACTCAACTGTCAAAATATAAAGCTTCTGCCCAACTATTTCGCACATGCGATCCAACATTCAGTTTTACAACAGATACTCTGCTTCAGCGGATGCCACTGAAGCCCTGGCCTCTCTCACTTATGGAGCAACTTTTGCTTTTGTGACATCACAGGTGTAAGGACACTTTCGCATTTGCGCAACACCCTTCTAGCCTCCCCGCTAGCTTATGTGTCAAAGTGGCTGCTAGTGCAGTCCCGTAGATGTGCTAAACTCTCTGCATCTCGAACTCCTACCCCAACTCCAGATTTTGCTTTTGCACCTCATCAACGAGTTTTGCAGCTCTATGCCTGCTCCCAAGGCTTTGCAGGTGCGACCATACCAGATACTTATCAAAACCAGCAATGTCCAACATGACCTAAAATGTTCCGAAACCCATCCGAAACTCACCCGAGCCTCTCCGGACCCCGTCTAATTATGCCTAAAGGTACCACAAAATAACACGGGCCTATTCAAGGCCTCAAATCACACAAAATAACATCAAAACCATGAATCACCAATCAAGATCAATCTCTTAAGTCTATGAACTTGAAACATCAAACCAAGCGTCTCATTCAAACCTAGCCAATTCAGATTCCAACCAACTTTACATACAAGTCCTAAATGAAAAAATGAACTTATCCTAACTCCCATAACAACAATTTGAACCTGAGAACATCGAAGTGAATTCCCGATCCAACCTTTAAACTTTCCAAGCCTTCAAATTGCCAACTTTGCCAATTAGAGCCAAAACCTTCTAGAAATATCCAAGTGTAAATCTGGGCATACGCCCAAGTCTAAAATCACCATCTGGACCTAACAAAACCATAAAAACTTCAATCCAAGGTCAAATACACAAAAATTCAAACTTGGTAAACTCCTTCAACTTAAAGCTTCCTAGTTGAGAATCATTCTTCCAAATCAATCCCGAACTACTCGAAAACTGAAACCAACGATACACACAAGTCATAATTCACCATATGAAGCTAATCATAACCTCAAACCACCGAATTGAATTGAAATGCTCAAAATGACCGGTTGGGTCGTTATAGTCTCCCCTAATTACACATATGTTCATCATCGAATGTGCCAAGAGTCATTCCAAAGCCATCAAATCATTGTATAGCTTTGTGATACACATACTCATGGGTGATCTCACGTCACCCAAATAAGACCGGCAATACAAATTAACTGAAGATAGAACACAATCTCCTACATCTGATGTTCATTATAAGACCTGATTCTCACATCCAAACACTCAATAAGTCTAAACAAGTCGTATCAATCCATAACCAAAACCCAAGATGTAATTAGATGATGTACTTCATTACTCAGATACTTATAGCAATAACTCCCGACAACAATAAATGCTCAATTCGGTACCAGCGCCATACCTCATATCAAAGAAAACCTCTTTCTAAACCTTCGTACACTACTGAGGATGAAAGAAATGTATAAAACTCATAACCACCCATCAGATCAACAAGTCTTAGAGCTTCCTCGCCTATCAAGAACCACAACTAAATTCTAAGCTGACTAGTAACGTTACTCTTCCAAACATACATTAACCATTCAGGGTCCAATAACCCCATCTCATTCAGTACAAGCTTCTCTATCGACATGCAACACCAATATTACCTAGAGCCACATACCATGCAATTCGTGCACCAAACAAGCAAGAAATCGAATATAACCAAAGGCGGAAGAAGAACCTAAAGTGAGAACCGTCCTGCAAGTTCAACAGATACCACCACACGGTGTAATGCTATGAATCCACATCATAGAGGAGAAACAAAACACATGAAATAAACTCAAAGGACATAACCTAAAATAACTCCACTACGATGCATGACCCACTCCAAACACCAGTCCACGGGGAATACCTTGAGCCATAATGCTCACAATCAACAACCCTATGATTAACACCAACAAACACGAAAGTATGTGACCATAACCATAGATATACAGATAGCACAATATACCACCAACAAGAAGGCCATAAACAACGCACCACCAACCATTCAACACCCCAAGAGCCATTTCACTCAAATTTTGTCACAAGGCCCAAACAGAACTACATCATGAGTATAAATAGTCAACAGTCTCATAACTCACCGTAGCATAAAAGAGTAACACATGAAACACATAAGAACACGAATAAGATCAACTCTAACCGATGACACACCCCAAAAATTGTTGTGCTGAGTAAATCAACCTGATTCGATATAGAATATATATTCTAACTAGGTCTGCCAATGGCCTCCTAAATCAATTTCGATCATCCCAAAACAAGTAATTAACCTTCCAAAAGTCCATAGTAACCTAACAATAACACATAAAATTGACCATTAAACTCTTAAAAAACCTTAACAATCCGCAAAAAAGGACAATCTACCTCCGAGATCTTCAGATATTTAAATCATTATAATAAAAGAATCTGCGTAACTGCTCCAGCTCAACTAATCAAATTCTGTCCCCTCTTTCATACACAATTATCTCACAAGAAATACTTCCATAATTATTCTGTGCCACATCAAACTTTGAATATTAGCAGTTCATAACAAGTGATTTTGATACATTTTGTACTCCTTTTTGCTTATGTTTTAATTAGAAATTTGTACAAAATAGTCCCAAAAGGCTTACAAGTTGTGCTTGATTGCAGGTTTGATCAACAAGGTGATGTCAAAGATCAGCTCAAAAGAAGTGACACTTGCACAAGTATCAAGGAAAGACAAAGCTCAGGAAAAGTAAGGCCAGTGCGGTCGCGCACCATTCTGTGCGATACGCACAAGTGAGGTTCAGAGAGTACGTAACTCAGGCAAATCAGGCGATGTGGCCGCATCGGATTTAATGCGGTCTGCACAGAAGTTATTGTGGCCGCACTTGATTTAGTGCGGTCCGCACAACCAAGGATCGAAGAGTTTCTATTTCGGAGATTGAAGCCAATATGGTCCGCGCTCCATTTTATGCGGACCACACTAGAAGCCAATGCGGCCGTAGTCCATTCTGTGCAGTCCGAATTGCCCAAGTTCAGAGAGCAGTTTTGTCAAGTTCAAAGCCCTAGTGCAGCCGCACATGATTTTGTGCGGTCCGCACAAACCCCGTAGTGGTATTTTTGTCCAGAATTGTTAGCTTTGTATAAATAGCTTCTTTTCCATTTTTAGGTTAAGTAGATAGTTTTAGCTGTAAGCTACGCTCGGGTTCAAATATTTTAAATTTTTTGGGAAATTTTATCTTTATTTCAACATTGAATCTTCTAGTTTATCTTAACTATTAATTAATATGAGTTGTTCTTCATCTATTTCTTTTTTTTCTTATCTAATTATGAGTAGCTAGACCCATCAACTAGAGTTATGGCTCAACCTTTGTGTGGTTAATTGATGGGTCTTATATTTTAGAGCTTGATTGACTATGGGTGTTTGATATTTTGGCTAATTCCATGTTTAATTGCTAAATTAGTGGTTACAAACACTAGTTTGTGTTTAGTTAACTTTTGCACTTCTTTAGAAATAGAGCCTAAGTCTCTAGAATTAGTCCAAAAAGGAATTGGGGCGTACTCAAGAGAATTGATAGCCCCAATTAAAGGGTTAAACCGAGAGATCATAATACCCGACTTGATCCTCAATTGCTTGTGCAAATTCGCATACCCAATTGGTCTTGAGAATGTCAATTCGGGCAAAATCACTCGAACTACCAAGAAATATAGAGTGAGTAGAATCGAGCAATGGTTATATCATACTTCCCAAATGTGTCAATCTAGTTTTAGACTCAAGATTCCGTCAATTGACCACCTAGGCGAAAGTTACTACCCTAGTGCTCTTTAATCATTTGAACAACTTGTAATAGTTTAATCATAGCTTATAGTAGTTTAATTGAGCATTGTATTTTATAAATTATAATCATAATTAAAACCCAAAAATGTTTAGAAGTGCAATTTGGAACACATACACGACTCTAAATTAGATAGATACCCGACTCCAACTTCTAGCTCTCTATGAAAATTGATCCCGACCCTAAATCGGGTAAAAGCTGCTTCGACCCTCTCTCGCTACTTAATAGTAGTACAGGGTTGGCCGTGATCACTTTTTGGCACCATTGCCGGGGAGCTAACGGTTTTGGCTATCTATCTAAATAGTTTTGTGTTTTGTTCTTCTTTCCTTCTTTGTTACTAATTTATGTGTGTCAATATTTCAGGCACAAAATGGCATTAAATGCTAATGAACCTCTTGGAAACGTGAATGTGGGGAGGAGGTTGATGACAATGGAGAGGATGAGGTGCTTCTTGTGCCTCTTGGACCACGAAGAGGCCACCAGGCCAATGTTAATGAGAATATTACAGACGCTCCTCCGTCACCTCTAAGAGCAGTTCCTAGAGTGCTCCCAAACCAAGGCTATGCAAGTGCAATTGTCTCACCCTGAATTCGGGCGGGAAATTTCCAAATTAGTAATGTGATGCTGACATTGTTGGAGCAGCGTGGGTACTTTACGGGTGCTGCCACTCAAAATTCTTACAAACATCTCAAGGGGTTTGTGGATACCTCTTGGGGGAGCAAGCAAACCAATGTGTTCAAAGATGCACTCCGGTCGAGACTCTTCCCATTTTCACTTAAAGGGAAGGCTTTAGATTGGCTTGAGCGACTTACCAACCATTTCATCAGTACTACTTGGGATGAGTTGGCAGACAAGTTCTTTGCAAAGTTCTTTCACCGGGACATATGGTAGCATTGCGGGATGAGATCTTGGCTTTCAAGCAGGAGTCCACCGAGCCATTGCATGAGATTTGAGAGAGATATCGAACTATGGTAAAGGAATGCCCCAACAATTTTATGACGGAAAATATGTTGCAACACACTTTCTAAAGGGGCATCAATACTACAAATCAATGCATTGTAAATCAACTTGCTGGGGGTAATTTCATGAAATTAACGTATGATGAAGCTTGTGCCATTCTTGACGAGATGGCTGAAACGTCCTCCACTTGGTAAAGTAGAGCCAATGTGCCCCAGGGTGACTCCATAGTCACTCATTTTCACAAATGAATTACATGATTGTGGGCAGGCGATAGCGGCATTGACAACAACCATTAACCAAATAGCAATGGCACAGTTGCACAAAGTCCAAAATCCTTTCTAAGTGAATGATATTAAGGGTGTTAACATGCTAGTGAATCAAAGAAGACAAAGAGGTCAATAGAACTAAGGGAATTCGGATCAATTTGACAATGATGGTAGTGGATTTCAAGATGATGGCTATGATGGGCAAAATAAAGAGGTACAATATGTGAATAATTATCAAGGCCAAAGAGGCAATTCTTCCAACCAACAGCAATAATGGAGGTCCCAAGGTAATTGGGGCAATCAACAATGGGGAAATCAACAACAAGGCAACAATAATTGGGGCAATCAACAACAAGGCAACAACAATTGGAACAATCAACAACAAGGGAACAACAATTGGGAAAACAATAATCAAAATTCAAATTGGGGAAATCAAAATAACAACCGGAGCAATCAGGGAAACTGGGGCAACAACAACAATTGGGGTGGAAACAACAACAACCAGGGTGGATGGAACAATAACCAAGGAAATCAGGAGCAAGGCTTTCAAAGGCGCCCAAAGTAGCAACAACCGAGCAATCCACCGCCTTTTCCATCCCAGGGTCATAGTTCATCCAACAATCAAATAGGTAGAATTGAAATGATGTTTGAACAGATGATGAAAAAGAATGCAGACTCCGATGCGCAATTGGCTTCTCACAATCCTTCAATTAGGAATTCGGAGGTCCAGCTAGGCCAAATCCCATAGTCTTTGAATACTCACCCTAAGGGGGCTCTACCGAGTGATACGGTAGTGAACCCGAAGGGTGGGAACAATCATGTTATGGTGGTAACTACAAGGAGTGGAAGAGGCAGTGATGCGAATGCCTTCAAACAAAAGCAAGTTTTGGATGATGAAGTTGAGTTGCAAGAAGATGAAGTTCCTTTGGTGGTTGAGAATGTGGTTGATGATAATGTGAATCAAGAAGTGAGAATTGATGTTCAAGATGTCGAGGTGGAAATGCAAAATGACGTGAACCCATCTAGGGAACACATAATAGACATGTCGGAGCCGGTTGTGCCAAAAGCCAAGGCACCCTTGCCTAGGCCCCCTCTACCTTATCCTCAAAGGCTAGCCAAGTAGAAAAATGAGAATCAGTTTAAAAATTCATTGACATGATGAATAGCCTATCCATCAATGTGCCTTCGGAGGAGGCTTCGGAGCAAATGCATGGCTATGTTAAATTCATGAAATATTTAGTTACAAAGAAAAGATCCATGGACTGTGAAACTATCAATATGACCCATAAAGTTAGTGCTATAGTACATTCAATGGCTCCAAAGTTGGAGGATCCTGGTTCTTTCATAATTCCTTGCACTATTAGGAGTGTAGACTTTGCTAAAGCTTTGTGTGACCTAAGGGCTATTATCAATTTGATGCCTTACTCAGATTTCAAGAATTTGGGTATTGGGCCACCAAGGCCAACTTCCATAAGATTGCAAATGGTGGATAGATCAATGAAGCGACTATTGGGTATAGTTGATGATGTACTTGTCCGGGTGGAAAAATTTATCTTGACAGCTGATTTTGTAATCTTGGATTGTGAGGTAGACTATGAAGTTCCAATCATATTAGGGAGACCTTTCCTTGCCACGGGGAAGGCTCTAGTAGATGTGGAATCAAAGGAACTCACTTTCAGGGTGGGTGATGAAAAGGTCATTTTTCATGTGTGCAAGTCAATGAAGCATCCTAATTGTACAGAAGTATGCTCATTTGTGGATCTTGTCAGGATTGTGATAATTGATGATACTAGTGCAATAATCAATGTTGAGGATCCTTTGGAGGCCGCATTGTTGAATCTTGATGTCAATGATGATGAGGGCCGGGTGGAGTGCGTGAATGCTTTACATGGAATGGGCTCTTATTATTATGAGCCTAGGAAACTCTCTTTGGATCTTGAAAGTAGAAAGACCCCTCCTACAAAGCCTTCAATTGAAGAACCCCCAGTGTTAGAGTTAAAGCCGTTGCCTCCACACCTCAGGTATGAATTCTTAGGCCCTAGTTCAACTTTACCAGTTATTCTTTCCTCTTGTCTTACTAACATGCAGGTAGATGCCACATTGGCGGTGCTTAAAAAATAGAAAAAGGTAATTGGATGGACTCTAGCTGATATTCGGGGAATAAGCCTCGCATTCTGTATGCACAAGATTATTTTGGAAGATGATGAAAAACCCTCCTTGGAACATAAAATGAGGCTAAACGAGGCAGTGCAAGAAGTTGTGAAAAAGGAGGTGATCTAGTGGTTAGATGTCGGCGTGGTGTATCCTATCTCTGACAGCTCATAGACTTCACCGGTGCAGTATGTGCCAAAGAAAGGTAGTATGACCTTGGTGACCAATGCAAATAATCAACTTATCCCAACCCGGAAAGTGATCGGATGGAGGGTGTGTATGGACTACCGCAAGCTCAAAAAGGTGACCCGCAAGGATCACTTCCCATTGCCCTTCCTGGACTAGATGCTTGATCGTCTTGTTGGGCGTGACTTCTATAGTTTCTTAGATGGTTATTCAGGGTACAATCAAATTTTGCCGGCTCCCGGGGATCAGGAGAAGACAACCTTTACTTGTCCATATGGCATTTTTGCTTTTTTTCGGATGCCCTTTGGGTTGTGCAATGCACCGGCAACATTCCAACAGTGTATGATGGCCATTTTTACCAATATGGTGGAAGATATTTTTGAGTTGTTCGTGGACGACTTCAGTGTTGTGGGTGATTTATTTGATGAGTGTCTAAAAATCTGGATACTGTATTGGCCCGGTGTGAAGACACCAATGTTGTGCTAAATTAGGAAAAATGCCACTTCATGGTTGAGGAGGGCATAGTTTGGGTCATAATATTTCAAATAATGGTATTGAGGTTGACAAAGCCACAATTGAGGTGATTTCAAGACTTCCTCCCCCCACTTCTGTCAAGGGGGTTAGAAGTTTTCTTGATCTTGCGGGGTTCTACCGGCAATTTATCAAGGACTTTTTGAAGGTAGTGAATCCGTTGTGCAAGCTGGTAGAAAAGGATTCAAAGTTTGTTTTTGATGAGGGATGTATGCAAGACTTTTAACTTCTCAAGCATAAGTTGGCCACCACTCCGATCATTACCGCACCCAATTGGAGCTTGCCTTTCGAGCTCATGTGCGACGCGAGTGATGTTACGATTGGGGTAGTTTTTTTTTTAAAGAGTGAACAAAATGTTTCATCCGGTGTACTATGCAAGCAAGACAATGAATGAGGCTCAAAGGAAAAATACGGTAACTGAGAAAGAGTTGTTGGCTATTATATTTGCAATGGAAAAATTTCAGCCATATCTTATGGTAGCTAAAGTCATAGTGCACAATGATCATGCAGCTCTTAGATACTTGATGACAAAGAAAGACTCCAAAGCCTGACTGATGCGATGGGTCTTATTACTTCAAGAGTTTGATTTGGAGATTGTAGACCGGAAGGGTAGTGAAAACCAAGTGGCGGATCATTTGTCCCGCTTGGAAGAGGAAGGAAGGCCATGTGATGGCCTAGAGATCAATGATACATTTCCCGATGAGCAGCTACTTTCTTTGTCGGTGAATGATATGCCATGGTTTGCGGATATTGCTAATTTCACTATGACTGGCATCATCCCATGCGAGCTCTCTTCTAAGCAAAGTAAGAAGCTCAAACGGGATAGTCTGTACTTCTATTGGGATGTGACATACCTGTTCAACATTTTCACTGACGTAGTGATCCGGAGGTGTGTCCCTGAGGAGGAGAAATTTAACATTCTAGAGGCTTGTCATTCCTCACCCTATAGTGGCCATCATGGAGGTTCGATGGCAACTTCAAAAGTTTTGAGTTGTGGTTTTTATTGGCCAACCTTGTAGAAAGATGCAACTGATCTCGTGAAAAGGTGTGACCAATGTCAGAGAGAGGGCGGTATTTCTAAGAAAGATCAGATGCCTCTAAACACCATTCTAAAAGTGGATATCTTTGATGTGTGGGGTATCGATTTCATGGGCCCATTTGTAAGCTCGTGCGAAAACACCTACATTCTTGTAGTGGTTGATTATGTCTCAAAATGGGTCGAGGCCGTGGCTTTTCCCAATAATGAAGCTAGGAGTGTGGTTGCATTTCTAAAGAAGAGCATTTTCGCAAGGTTTGGCACTCCTCGTGCAATTATTAGTGATGGAGGATCACATTTCTACAATAGAGCTTTTGACGCCTTGCTTTCCAAGTATGGTGTCAACCACAAAGTGTCTACTCCTTATCATCCTCAAGCAAGTGGCCAAGTTGAAGTGTCCAACACGGAAATCAAGAGCATCTTGTCTAAAACCGTCAATGCCAATAGGACCAATTGGTCTAAAAAGTTGGACGATGCTTTATGGGCTTACCAGACTGTTTACAAGACTCTGATTGGTATGTCGCTGTACCGGTTGGTGTTTGGAAAAGCTTGTCATTTACCAGTGGATTTAGAGCACAAGGCCATGTGGGCCTTGAAGAAGTTGAACCTTGATTGGGATGTAGCTGCTAATCTTCGGGTGGAGCAACTCAATGAACTTGATGAATTTAGATTCCATGCCTACTCTAGTTTATACCTGTATAAGGATAAAATGAAATACCTTCATGACAAATACACTCGGGGCAAGGAGTTCAAGGTTGGGGATTTGGTGCTCTTATTCAACTCTCGGCTACAGTTGTTCCCGGGAAAGCTAAAGTCAAAGTGGAACAGACTGTTTGAAGTAGTGTGTGTGACCCGGTTTGGTGCTATTGATTTAAAGAGCAAAAGTGGGGAAGGTTTTAGAGTGAACGGGCATAGGGTCAAGCACTATTTGGGAAAGTTTTATGATAGTCATGTGGTGGCTCTTGTTCATTTCAAAAGATTGGATAGTAACATGTGTCGTGCCGCGACGTTAAATCAAGCATTTCATGGGAGGAAACCCATGTGTTTTTCTGCTTGTTTTTATTTGATTTTCATTGTAGTATAGGATTTATTTTTTGACTAACTAGTTGTGAGATGTTACAGGATGGTATTGATAGAATGCAGGACATAGTGGACAAAATATCCAGGTCTCTAAAGTATTTAATGCGGCCGCACTACATTTAGTGCGGACCGCACTGAAGAAAGGGGGAAAATAATAACTCTCTGAAGTTTGCCACTGCGGCCGCACTATATTTTGTGCAGTCTGCGGTGGACCATTGCGGCCGCATTACATTTTGTGTGAATCGCAGTGGGTTGCCTTCTCAATCTTCAAAAGTGTTGCATAGTGTGGACCACAGTCGATTCAGTGCAGTCCGCACTGGTTGGTAAGACTGGGCCCCAGGTCCTTTTCTATAAATAGAGCCTAAGTCCCTCCTTTTACCCTTTTCAAACTATTAAATCTTAGAACCCTTAAAGCAATGCTCATCACCCCTGTTGCTCGTAATTAATTGATTAGAACTGCTAATCTTCATTTAATCTCACATCTAGTAATTTTAACTTCTTTTTAATTGCTTTAATTTTGTTATTCTCCTTATATTTTTGTTTTTCCTGTCTGTTATTCTATTATTCCCGTATTTTATTCAATTGGTTAGGTTAGGTTGATTAATTACTTGAATAAAGTAGACTTAGATAGTTAAAAACAATGGGAAATCACTTAGGGACATTACTTGGGTGCAAAAATTGGGCTTAAAATCACAAATACATTGAACCCTAACTTAGTGCCACAACTAGGCACTCAGTTCGGACCACATTGCTGAAAGACTTGAAAGCTGAACGTTGGGTACTGCGGCCGCACTACCTTTTGTGCGTTCAGCATTAGTCCCTGTGTGGCTGCACTACATTTTGTGCGATCTTCACTGCCTAGATACAGAGAGTGGGTAGTCTGAACCCCACCTCTGTGCAGATCGTAGTGCTATTTTGTGCGGTCTGCATTGGCCCTTGTGCGGCCGCACACCATTTTGTGCGGTCCGCACTGCATAACTTCTGCAACTCTGGTCTTCACTGCTTCTACTGATTGTAACAAGCTTATTGGATTGTGTTTGTAGACAATGGTGAAGCAATGAGGTAAAGTCTCTAAACAACAAGGTAGGGGAGAATCCTCCCGGGGTGGCAAGGGAAAGAAAATGATAAAACTGACCCCTTAGGTCCGGCAAAACATCAAAAACCAAAGAAAAATTATCAAAGCTGCAGACAGGGCCTGTGACCAGTCGGGGAGTGAATATGAGCCCTCCCGGGAGATTTATTAAGACTCCGTGCTAGAGTACATTGAAGACATGCCGGAGAGGTTCAGGCTAACAGACACTCATCCACTTTCCCCCACTGCCCAAGCGTCAGTGAATGTATTTTCTAGGTCGTCCGAAGGCTCAGCTGAAGGTAGTGGGGAATACTCCACCTCTCCCACAGCTTCATTATTTGGAGAGGATGTAGTAAGAGATGATGAGGAAGTATGAGGAGAAGGAGAAGTAGGAGAAGGGGGTGAACCTCAGGTGGGAGGTATTGCTAGAACTAGAAACCCGGAGGTGTGGCAGGACAAATTTGTCAGTGAGGTAGCTTATCACAAATTTAGGGAATGGTGGTCGGTGAGGAAGTTAATCCCGGCGAGGACATTTGTTGATAGAGATTTGTTACATTACAACCCCAATGTGAGGAGGCAGTTCAAGGAGAGAATTGGTTGGGAGCACGTTTTAGGTGATTGTATAGATGCCAACGAGCACTTGGTCAAGGAATTCTACGCCAATGTTCCCACATCAAAAGGGTACCAAGGTGACCAAGGTGCGAAACCTGAAAGTGTTGTTTGACAGGATGACTATAAATGATTACCTAGGCTTTGATAATGAGTATGAGTTGTTATACATGGCGAAGATGGTCTTGGGTGAGGAAGTCCGTCCATACTTGGCACAGTATCTGGCAATCCTAGGTACCACCCCCTATTGGCTTAATGAGGGCGTGAAGATTTTGAGAAGAAACTTGAACTTCCAGGACAAAGGGTAAGAAACATTCGTGTGCAATAAATTGGACCCCAATACTCATGAAAACTCCCTCCCTCTTCACCGTGCAATTTTGGTGGCATCTATCATGGCGGGGTACCCGATAAATGTTGGGAAGGTAATATCTCGGGTAATCATACTTGTAGGCAGTGAGCATGATAGTAACTACCTTTTACCCAGCTTTCTGACTATGTACTTCAGGGACCTCGAAGTTAAAAAGAGGCCATTCGACATAACGGTCAAAGCGAAGGCCCCATTCTCTTGGTACATCATGCAGGGGGATGACAATCCAAATAGAAAGAACTTTAAGGGAACAACTACTGCTTCAACTGGCCAGTCTGAAGAGCCAGTTGTTGTAGTGGCTCCTACTCAGCCTGCCTCCACTTCCACAGACATCCCTCCTAGCCCATCCACCTTAACGGATCTGGAGATTCCCTCTTCCCGAGCTTACCCAAAGACTGCCCACAGACTAAGCCAAGCTCTTCTAAGTATCAACAATTGGCTGCAGACAGCATCAACCAATTTGTCTATTCTTACTACCACAGTAGAGGCTCAGTTGGCTCCTCTACCTCCGCAGGTCCCACAGTCCATAGAGGATGCTCTCAAAGAGCTTCTAGACAACCAAAAAAAATTCTCGAAAACTAGAAGGTGCTCAGTACTGCTGTTGATTCACATAGAAAGGCTCTCAATGAGCTTGCTAAGGAGCACAAGAAGTTGAGAAAGACACGGGCCTCCAAGGAGTCTGTGAAGGAGCTGAGGATTGATGTTGACAGGTTGAAGGTAGACCAATTGCATTTGGGTTTACTACTTCAGGACCCTACACCAGCAACTCATCCCCCGCCAGAGCAGTCTCTGAGGCCTCCCAAGAGGATGAGGATGATTCCCCGAGCGGACGATGACATCATCCAGTTGGCAGACCCACCGGAGGACTCCTCCAGTCAGCTACAGGATGAACCTTAAGAGCCCGTCTAGGTATAGGCCCAGGTCCCAGCAGCAGAGCAGGAGGCCACAGAGAACCAGTCTAAGGTTCACGAGCACAGTGAGGATCCAGGGACCACTCAGAAGCCCATGTAGACAGACAGGCCATAGGGAGTCTCTATATCCTTTTCCATTATCTTTTTGGTGCTTACTTAGTTTATTTGGCATTGGGGACAATGCCAGCTTTCATTTGAGGGGGTAGGCCCTACATTTATGGATTCATTGGATGATTGTATATATTTGACAGTTTTTATGCTTTCCTTATTTTTCATCT
The DNA here is from genome assembly GCA_026770625.1 of Nicotiana glauca. Taxonomy (NCBI): domain Eukaryota; kingdom Viridiplantae; phylum Streptophyta; class Magnoliopsida; order Solanales; family Solanaceae; genus Nicotiana; species Nicotiana glauca. The sequence goes on from MU700076.1 coordinate 46,085, forward strand.
TTTGTTTGTATATAATTTTAATAATTCGTTACATTTCTCGCATTTTTTTAGTTTACTTTGAATCTCTATATAATGTTATGTTATATTGTATATATTCATCCCATCTATTGTATATTCGACAAATCCCCTCTTGTATATATTCATTTTACTTTCCGTAAATTTTTTGTTCTTAGCTTCTTAATTATGTTCGTAACTTCTTATTTTGAAAGTTTGCAATAAGCCTTTGATTTTTTTAATGCCACGGTTCTTTTCAATGGTGGAGTTTGTGTGAACCGGGTGGCTATTCCCAATGATGGATGGCATTACAACATTCTTAAGGGTTTGAGTCTGTTTTCCTTTTGTTTTTAGTACTTAGTGGTTAAGGGTGCCTCAAGCAAAACTTCACTTAGTCCTAACATATTTGCCTCTCATCTTCTGATAAAAAATAATTTGTTGTGTTTAGGATGGTGAAAGTCGTGACCTTGAGACTCGTGTTGACCGACAATCATCAAGTGGTTTTTTAGGACCATTGTGTGCTAAAATCTTATCTAAGGTCGTTGTGGGCCCCCGACTCTGTGTCTTTGGCGATCCCATAGCTTGTGTGGTGAGTAATTGCATTGTAAGTCTAAACCCTGAGCCATTGGTCTAGAACTTGCCCTGAATGTTTATTGAGGCAAAATCCTAAGTGAATTTTGACTTGAGACATGACTATAGGCTCTCTTTGATTCAAATGATAGCTTGAACACATCCATAGCCTACCAAAGATTAAAAACAATCCATAGTCAGCCCTTTTGAGCCTTAAACCTTTTTCCTTCAAGAACCATGATACAAACCTTTATTTGTTCTAAAAGATACCCTCTCTTGGCACCCAATATTTCCTATGCACATGGCAAAAGTATAAGTTTGGGGGGAGAGACGAGGATTGCAATAAAGTGGTAAAAAGGTACAAAAATGAAGAAAAAGAAACAAAAGCAAAAAGACAAAAAGAATATGCAATATGGAAATGAATAAAAGGGATTCAAGAAAAGCAAAGAATGAAAGATGTGAAAAATCGAGAAAGGAGAAAAGATTTGAAATCTATAAGAAAGAGTGACAGTGTGTCTCTCTAACCCGTCGAAAGAAGTGAAAAGAGTCAAGTGAATTTGTACCAAAATAAAATAAAAGAAGTGCTTAAGGAAAGATGGAACCTACTTAGACCAAACATTTACTACCCGAAACCAAAAGCCTTCACTATGTCTCCACAAAAGCCCTATATGATCTATAGTTGAATGAAGCTTACATTAGTGGTGGCTCACATAAGGGGAAAGCGTATGGTACTTAGAGCCGGTCTTGTGGCTTTTGTTTTTGAGAGATGAATGAATTCCCATTAACCTCGTTATGAGTGCCACTATTCTAAAGGTGGCTTATGGAAAGCTGAGGATGTGTGAGTTTGGGTTCCACAATGACTAAAGTAGTAGAAAGAGTTCTTTGATGTGTTCAGTCAACTCTTGATGCTCTGGTGTCGCACTTAATCCATGGTGTTTTAAAGAGTAAATTTTGTTAATGATTCATTTGTATTGAGGGCAATTGTTAGTCCCAATTGAGCCTAGATGAGGTTACTTTAGGACAACGTAAATTTTCTTGGACTTTCCCTTAAGGGGTGGGTCTTATTTTGTTTGCCTGAGGACAAGCAAAAGCTTAAGTTTGGAGGAGTTGATAACTTGTGATTTTGATACATTTTGTACTCTTTCTTGCTTATGTTTTGATTAGAAATTTGTACAAAATAGTCCTAAAAGGCTTACAAGTTGTGCTTGATTGCAGGTTTGATCAACAAGGTGACAAGATGTCAAAGATCAGGTCAAAAAGAGTGAAACTTGCATAAGTATCAAGGCAAGACAAAGCTCAGGAAAAACAAGGCTAGTGCGGCCGCACACCATTCTGTGCGGTCCGCACAAGTGAGGTTCAGAGAGTATGCAACTCAGACAAATCAGGCAATGCGACTGCAATGGATTTAATGCGGTCCGTACTCAATTTAGTGCAGTCCGCACAACCAAGGATCAGAAAGTTGCTATTTCGGAGATTGAAGCCAATGCGTTCCACGCTCCATTTTATGCGGATCGTACTAGAAGCGAATGTGGTAGCAGTCCATTCTGTGCGGTCCGCATTTCCCAAGTTCATAGAGCAGTTTTGTCAAGTTCAAAGCCCTAGTGGGTCCGCACTAACCCTGTAGGGGTATTTTTATCTAGAATTGTCAGCTTAGTATAAATAGCTTCTTTTTCATTTTTAGGTTAAGCAGATAGTTTTAGCTGTAAGATGCGATCGCGGGTTCAAATATTTTAACTGTTTTGGGCAATTTATCTTTATTTCAACATTTAATCGTCTAGTTTATCTTAGCAATTAAATAATATGAGTTGTTCTTCATCTATTTCTTTGTTTTCTTCTCTAATTATAAGTAGTTAGACCCATTAGCTAGGGTTGTGGCTCAACCCTAGAGTGGATAATTGATAGATCTTGTATTTTAGAGCTTGATTGACTATGGGTGTTTGATATTTGGGCTAATTCCATGTTTAATTGCTTAATTAGTGGTTGCAAACACTAGTTTGTATTTAGTTGACTTTTGCTCTTCTAGAGAAAGAGAGCCTAAGTCTTTAGAATAGTCCAACAAGGAATTGGGGCGTACTCAAGAGAATTGATAGCCCCAATTAAAGGGTTAAACCGAGATATCGTAATACCCGACTTGATCCTCAATTGCTTGTGCAAATTCGCATACCCAATTAGTCTTGAGAAAGTCAATTCGGGCAAAATCACTCGAACTACCGAGAGGTATAGAGTGAGTAGAATCGAGCAATGGTTATATCATACTCCCCAAATGTGTCAATCTAGTTTTAGACTCAAGATTATGTCAATTGACCACCTAGGTGAAAGTCACTACCCTAGTGCTCTTTAATTATTTGAACAACTTGCAATAGTATAATCCTAGCTTATAGTAGTTTAATTGAGCATTGTAGTTCATAAAATTAGAATCGTAATTAAAACCCAAAAATTTTTAGAAGTGCAATTTGGAACACATACACGACTCTAAATTAGATAGATACCCGAATCAAACTTCTAGCTCTCTATGGAAATCGATCCCGACCCTAAATCGGGTTAAAGCTGCTTCGATCCTCTCTCGCTACTTAATAGTAGTTTAGGGTTGGCCATGATTAGCAGTCGATCAACCAAGCGATTCTCCTTATACCAGTCAAGCATCCACAAGTCAAAACACAAGGCGCCTTTTGAATTACACACTCGTCTCAGGGGATACCAGATAGTACTATAATTCTTCTAAACAACGGAAACCGTCTATGCTGTCTAGAACTCATGACCTTCCCCTTAGGACTGATCCCCAAACTTGTACATGAAATTTTCAATCCCACACACCGAAACGTATCTATCATGCCATCATACAAAAATACGAGAACCCCATTATCAACTCTAAATCACAAGAAGGATAGTCACCCCCATTAACAAGAAACCTTCCACTTGAACCCATCCAGGAGAAAAATTCACAACACTCAACATACACCTCATGCATGTCAACAACATCTATCCCAAGTCGTGGTCGAAATCATTGAGAACTCCTCGAAAACTAATTAGCACAAAACCAAGATATCAAAACTGAATTGTTCTAACCTACCAAGCCACGCATGTTACCAAGGCCCAAGGGTATTGCCATAAAACACCTGTAGAGTCTCACCATCAACGGAATCGATCAATTCTATTAGTAAGCTGATCTAAATCACTACCAAGCCGACCTATTTCTCGAGTCCTTCTCAACTTGCCTTCAAGTTAACACGTCCCCCTACCAGTACACTATGATCCTTAACTAAAGCACCCTAAGAATACCGCAGCCGAGATTTTCACTTTGAAGAGACCTTCTATGAATCTGAAGCTATTTTTTTAACCCCTCTGTTACTGGATTATAGAATTACTAATGACATAGAAATACTTCAAGTGTCATTACCATCCAATGCAGATCTCATATCTTAGCCATACATAAATTCAAGAAATCCTCAAATACCACATACGAATATTGGATGCATTAGAACCTTCTCGAGTGTCATCCACTCTGCTCAAATCTCCAATGCACCACCCCAAATGAGCCGAACAACTTATACCATATTTGCACACAAATACCTCAAGAAGTAACCCCTACCTTAAGTAATCGAGTGCATCCTTACTCCATGCGTACTACATCTACCATGAATAACAAACCCAAGTCATTCTAAGTATTCCATATGCCCATAAAGTATAATACATCATGCATCTAAAAATTTCCTTACTCGAGTAATCCTCGAAATAAACCTCTCAAGTCATAACTAATCCATAAATATACCTCAGAACAAAGTGATATAACTCAGGACCGTGGAATCTAATTGCCGCTAATAAACTCCCCCACTTGGCTCGAAGTTACCAAACATAACATCTGATAGCTTACAATACACTTACTCCATAATTTCCATGATCTAGCACTGTAATTCTACAAATTCCCTCATGAGTTCATGTAGTCTTAATCATAAAATACCTCAAATCATCTGCTAAGAGCATAACCATCCTTACGATAGTCGTGCCAACTTCCTTAAGAGATCCAAACTCAATTTGTAACACATATAACCTACTGGTAGAAAGAAAACTCTCCACAAAAACATCATTACGATCACACATTCATAGACCACCCCATATGAGATAACACACCTGCTTAGCCTCAAACCGGTATCTCTCCATGACTCCATCATGGTCACAACAAGTATGCAATTGCTAAATTCCACCCTCCCCCCCCCCCCGAGTCTAAACTCTTCATCAAGACATAAGAATCTACTTCGTTTCACAAATGAACAACATGAAAGATCTCTCAACACGCTTATAACTCGAGACTATGCAATACATTAAGATAGAAAACATGCATCCATAGTCCTTTCGCAGCCCAAGTAAAATTCTTCTTATCACATCCAAAGGATCTAGGCACATTATGTAGTCACATAATATTTACCATATAACTATCCAACTACTTACTGAGCCACCAATCCCACTCCTCGGGGCACTACCAGACATATTAGTCCAAAAATATATATTCATACCACTGAAACCACCGAGCCCAAGCTACGGTATGCACTTAGCCTCAAGTCCTCGAGATTGTCCTATCCCTTCAACACAAGGACACATCTTATACCTCATCCATGAAATCACAAGCTTTCGATGCAAAATTGATACTGAGTGCCCAACATAGCATAGGAGTGGATGGAAAGAAATCAAAGATATATACTCCAAGCTGAATCAAAGCCGCAAGATAAGAAAGAAAGATGGAAAGTTTTCTACATGTTGTAGCTTCTCAAAGACAGGTATAGACATCATCATACCGATCAGTAAGACTCTACTAGTCACTTTCTCATAACTCATAGAACCTATGAACCTAGAGCTCTGATACTAACTTGTCACGACCCAAAATCCACCTGGTCACAATGGCACCAAACCCAATATACTAGGTAAGCCAAATAACAGTCAGCTAAATTATAATAAAAATAATTAGAAGTCAATAAGTGAGATGACTAAATTTCCATACAATAACCCAAGGACCGGTAGTACAAGTCATGAGCGACTAAGACTTAATTTGTTAAAGCTGGTATGAAATAAATACAACATCTGTATAGAATGTACATAAACATAATTCGAATCTAAAACTATCAAGAACAAGTGGTATCTATATCCATAAGGCAGGTACATCTTTAGTGCTAACTCCCATCATCCACAGCATCTTAGCTCCACGATTTGCACACAAGGTGCATAAGTGTAGTATGAGTACAATCGAACCCATGTACTTAACAAGTATCGTAACTAACCTTAGCGAGGTGGTAGAACCAAAAGTGTTAATGATACTCTCCAGTCACCTATACAATTCATAAATTCCAAAAAATATAAAACATAATATGATCAATCATGAATTCACAGATAAAACCACCTTGGTACATACAATTTTCTTAACGGACTCTACTTAGGCAAAAATCCAGCATATAAGGAAGATATGCAAATACATCAACTAAGAACCTATGGAAATTGCAAGACAAGAAGAAATGCAATTACCAAGCATCAATCTGTTCCAGCGTGCAACCCGACCCAAATAGAAATCACAATATGGCTTTAAGGCCCACATCAAAATCTCAATAACCATACCAAACCACTGATCAGCCTTCCCAAGGCCGACATCAACCAGAAACCCGTTAGTTTCTCACAATCCGTGTGTGCACCATCAAGAAGGAAATGAGAGGGTGACCCTAGGGTATGGATCCATATCTACATGCTGCATGGACAAATCACATGCGAATAATGTATCAACCGCATGGAAAACTCACGTGCTTCAAGGATAACTAATGTGCCAATAGTATCAATATCTTAGATCTCCATGTACAACTCACGTGCTATATGGATAATTCACGTGTTGCACGGAAAACTCACTAGCTAATATCCCAATCTTCTTGGTGGGGTCATAGGCTCAATATCACAATCCGTCCTATGTGGTCACAATAACAATATCACAATCCGCCCAGTGTGGTCATAGGCTCAATATTATAATTTTCCATGCATGGTGACATGCTCAATCATATTCCGCCAGGTATAGTTTCAGGTTTAATATCACGACCTGCCCATTGTGGTCACAGGCTTAATATCACAATCCACCCTATGTGGTCATCATAGGCTACCAGTCCAATCGATATCACACAGAAAGCAGATATGCAAGAATAAATGTACATGATAAAAAAACATCTAATTTCATACTCCTGGACTGGTGTAAGTGACATGCTAAGGTGTATGCACGTGCAAAGTTTGCTAACGTAGCTCAAATAAGGCAAATACATCATAAAATAGCGATTATCAAGTTTGATCAGGAGATTACCCTCTATGTAACCTCAAACATGGCTCAAGTATGTAGACGTGTGATTTTTGACCCTCCCCAAGAATTTTTATATTTTTAGCGTAAAACATTTAATTCAGGCCTAATATAGCTATTTCAGCTAATTTTGGCTCTTTTACTTTAGTTCGTCACAAAATAAAAAATTACAAAAAAAAAGAATATATAAATTTTAGTTTATGTATTTCTCATAAACTTGAAAAATACAAAAAATAGTATCTTATTTTACTATTTTTATATAAAAACGAAAATTACAAAAATAGTTTCATTAATATTTTGCAGTTATTTTAACCTTGAAAATACAAAAATATCTTTGTTTTAATTGTCATTCATATTTAATAATTATTTTTCTACGTAGGATTAATTAAATAATATCGTGTTCGTATTCTCGGTTCCGGGCAAAGAATAATATTCGGGTTTAAACTACCCGTTTTTAGGCCTAATTTTCTGATCTAGCCCATAACAACCTAAGCCCGATACCCATACCCAACCCCACTACCCTAAACCCTATAGTAGTGGGAGACACCTTTTGCATATTTTGTGCAAGGATTTACGGAAAAGATATACAATACACATATATAATATACACAAGAGGACTGGAATGAGAGGTCACGTTTTTAGCAAGGGAGGGCTAACGTTTTTAAAAAAACAAAGATACATTGTTCGGTCTTCTTCATTTTGAAAAGGAAAACACAATACATGGATACAATACAAAGGTAAGGGATCACGTTTTGGAGGGGGACTGTTTTGATCTCCTTCTTTATTTTTGAAGAAGGAAAACCAACGAACACATTTTGGGGAAAAACATATACACAAAAACGTTTTGAAAAAAACATGTTGTTCATCTTCTTCATAGAAGAATTAACCAAAAACCCTACATAGATAACCTAGCTAAACACTCCAACCCCAAAACCCCAACAGCCCCACGTCGTCAACCATACTGAACAACCACCCCTGTCCGTCGTCCAGCTCCATCCACGCTGCCCGCCACCAGCTCCGCCAACGACCAGCCTTCAACGCCCAACAGACCACCCTGCTGTCCGTACCCCCAGCCAACAGCCCGTCTCCCTCACGCCATTGGTGTGGTCTGTTGGTTTTATTCGTCTCTGACCAGTGACGTCCAGCCAGCCTCCAAAATAGCTCCAAATCGTCCATTACTGTCAAGGAGGTCGTTAGATTTGTGTCTCTGGTTTGATCCAAATTTTCCGGCGAGTCTCGAGTTTTTCCGAGTGAGTCTCGACATACTGTTTCTACTGGTTATTAGTCGAAGTCCGGTCGAGGTTGTGTTCAGATTTCTGCTCGAGTTTTAAGCTCCCATTTCCGTCGAGATCCGTTCGAGGTGTGGTCTGTTGGTTTTATTCGGGTTCGATCGCTGTTCGAGTTTCAGTCGTAGCTTCATTTTCCATCTGTTGTAGCTACTGTTATTTAATATCAAACGAGCTTCGTTGTACCAGGTTCGAATTTTCCCCCTCGTTCTATTACGCTATTGAAGCATCAATGTTGAAATGATGCAAACAAATGAATTGTTTTGACAGTTTTGTGTCTTACTATGAATTTATAGTATGTATATGCTTATGATTACATGTTTCTGTTCTTTATAAAAGTTGTGTGAATAAAGTGCATTTTCTTTACAATTTTTTTTTTCGTGTAGTTATTGAGCTCCTTTACTGTTTAGTTAGCAAATTGATTAGTTCATGTGATCATGCTGTTTTATCTCAAATGTAGCTTAAAAAATAATTTGCAAATGTGCTAGTTGCTTTAGCCACAATTAATAAATCGTTGTGACTATGGGTACGGTTCCCGTGATATAATTACGATGTCTAATTCTAAAATTAGGGGATGCATTTTATGTAACCCGACTATAACGACTTTGAATAATAAAATTCGTTAGAAATCGATGTGTTCCATTAGTTGAATTTTNTAGATAATTAAGTCGAATATAACAATTGAGCGACCGTGCTAGGACCACGGAACTCGGGAATGCCTAACTCCTTCTCCCGGGTTAACAGAATTCCTTATCCGGATTTCTGGTGCGCAGACTGTAATATAGAGTCAATCTTTTCTTCGATTCGTGATTCAACCGGTGACTTGGGACACCATTAATCTCCCAAGTGGGGACTCTGAATCTTAATAATAAATTCCGTTTCGATTGTCCTTTAATTGGAAAAAACTCCCATTTACCACACCCTTCGCGAGGTGCGGTAGCGCCAAAAGGAGGTGCGACAGCTCTGACGACTCCGCCGGGGACACAAACCCAGAACCACTGGTTCAGGGTTAGAAATTCGAGCTTATGATAAATTGTTGTATTTTGGCTTATTATCTGATATTTTCATACTATCTGTGCTTAATGTGCAAAATGTTACTATTTACCGCTTTGATATTATTTGAACTGTATATATAAATTGTGCCAAAACCCTTCTCTTCTCACCTCCGGGGATGTGCTTACTGGTTGAGACTCCCTATTCTGTTAATGTCAATACCCTGAAATAAGAAAGAGGTTGGACAAGTTACTAAGCCGGATGGCCTTTTGGTTCCCGGTACGTTGCCCATTCCTCGACTCGAGTTGTCCGCTCGGGTACACAGTCTAGAACACATGCCTAAGTTTTTGAACCTAGAATAACTTTCCTGCCGGATCCCTAGTAGGAACGCTTACTTGCATCACGTTGCATTTGACTTAGGGGACTCAACACAGGGGTTGGGTCCGTCTAGGACATGCAACTTGAAATAAAGAAAGACCATCCTGCTGCATCCTGTTTGTTTTACGCATTTATTTGCTTCATACTTGCATGCTGACCGGCTTTTAAATATTGAGGAAAATGAAAAAAAATAATAATAGTGTAGACAGATAACTAATCTTTTTTTAGAAAACAAACCAATGCCCAAGTAGTGTCAAAACTCTACCGAATTTTGAGAAAAGAAAAAAGAAAAAAAATTTGTTATTTTCAAAATAGTTTGTTTTTCTTTTCTTAAAGAAAAAGAAAAAAAACATTTTTTATTAGAAAAACAAGAAAAAAAAGGAAATATCATTGTTTTCAAAAGTAGTTTGTTTTGGCAAAACTACGCTGGTTTGATTCTCACCGGATGTGAGATACGTAGGCAACCCTCATCGGGTCCAACCTCCCCTTTTGCATAAATAGCCAAAAAATATCAAAATTTTAATTTTCGTCATAAATAAATCGGGTGATGCCGCTTTTGTCAAATATAGCCAAATTTTCCCGAAAGGGACGCCGAAAGGCTGACTTTGCATAAACGACCAGCTTTGGTCATGTTTTAGATTTTTGGTCGATTGACCCACAAAACCTTAAAATCTTCGTCCCCGAGGCGCTGAAAGGTCGTGTTTGCAATATCGGGTTTTCTATTTTTGAAAAACAAGAAAAATAGTTATAAATAAGTCGGTCATGCTGTTTTTTTGCCAGAAATAGCCGAATGTTCCCAAAAGGGATGCCGGAAGGCTGACTTTACATTAACAGCCACCTTTAATCATTGTTTTAGGATTTTGGTCGATTAGCTAACGCAACCTTAAAATCTTCGTCCCCAAGGCGTTGAAAGGCCATGTTTGCAAAACCAGGTCTTTTATTTTTAATTTGAAAAAAAAAACAAGAAAAAAAAGAGTCAGTGGGCAATTGAATGTCGTTGTGATTTTCGGTCAAAATAAGCCGAGCCAGTTTCGGCAGTGTAGTAAATAGTTCTTGCCAAGATAGCCTTAGAGTATCTTTCAGTTGTCAAAAGACTATTTTGGTAAAAGAACGGACAAGTCTGTAAAATAATCCTTCCAGGCCTCAAAATTTATGTGAAATTGAGAAGGGGCCGCATTTGCAAAAAATAGCCATTTGGTTAAAATTGGCATATAGGGGAAGAAATCTGTCAGTCCATTTTTTTTTATTTTGTATTTCTTTTTTATTAGAGTATGTGGGTCGTTTAATGTTCAAGTCCCTATCTGGTCTTTCGCTAGAGTTTGTTGGTTCGGTCCAAGTTTGTCAGTTTTTTTTAATCATTGTAATCCAAGTATGTTTTACTGTGAAAAATTGAAAATTCCAAAAAAAATGTTTCACTGTTGTTTACCTTTAATTTGCCCGAACTATGCAAGGTCTGATTCATGCGGGGTCATGATACGTAGGCAATCTCCATAAGATTCGACCACAACCAAAAAAAAATGAAAAAATGATGAAATGAAAAAAAAAAGTTTTGATAATAATAAGGACTGACTGAGTCTACAAAAAATATTATTAATAATAAGAACTGACTGAGTCCACAAAAAAAAAGGGTGCAAAGTTTGATAATAATAAGGACTGACTGAGTCCACAAAAAAAAAGAGTGCAAAGTTTTGATAATAATAAGGATTGACTGAGTCCACACAAAAAAATGAAAAGTGGAAAAGAAAAAAAAAAGAAAAAATGTTGACAATAATAAGGACCGACTGAGTCCATTCTAACATGTTTTGTTTTGAATTGTTGAGAAAGTTGAGGTGGTTGGTTTGTGGTGAACCGGAAACACAAGATCCAGGAAAACCGGATTGTGATCCAAGACAGTGACACCCAGAATATCATGTAGAATCCTTTACCTGCACGTCATAATGCACACTTTGTGGGGATGATGCCTGGTGACGGGTAGCACGTGAATCCTCTCGGGGACGTTTTGACTAAAGCTGAAGTTGTCGAAGCAGACAGTGGTCTTGGCATTATTGATGCAAAGCTCAAATGGCTAAAATACCGTACTTGATAATTGGGAAGACGCTCCAGTTTTTGGTTGGCCGACGTAGAATTTTGGTGGATTATTTTGTTGTCATTTTTGTTGTCAGGATTATTTTCAGGGTTATAATCTGGATATTGTCTTGTAAATCAAACCCTTCTATCATTCTATTTTGTCTAGTTTTCTATTGGTCGTAATACCTCATTTAGTATTGTCTAAATTTGTTCCAAGGGTTGTACCCCAGTTTATTGTGCTTGTTTTGTTGTACCAACTCTTTCTTATTCCGTCTAATACAATTCTCTGTCTTCCATTATTTCTAGCCATTTTTCTTTAATTTAAGTCTTTCCTCTTTATAGTCCTTTTTTCCGTCAACTCTAGTGACATGGCATGCACACGTAATTTTGGCCTAATCTTAAAAGTCAATCACGAAGCAATTGAAAGACGATCGGGACATTTAAAGGAAATAAGAATGGTTTGAGATTATTGGAGCCCAAGTCATGTGAAACTGGGGCAAGTAAAAAGAAAACCATTAAAGGTAAGTTGGCCATGTTGTCATGGGGGTCGTTCATAATAATGAAAATGAGAGTGTTGCCCAACAGTGCTTTAAAGATATGGCAAATGTTAATCGCGTTGTTTGCACTTGGCATGTTTTGAAGATTGGAATGACGAAGGCATTTTATTCTGCTATCTAAATACTTTATCCTTCGTTAACCATTTGAGCCTTATTTGTTTTCTTTCATACCCCTCCTTCGGAATCAGTAGCAAAGACTAGAAGCGAAAAAAAAAGAAAAAAAAAGAGAAAACAACAAAAACAACAAAAGAGATAAGAAAAAATGATAAGTGAAAATGGAAAGAAAAATTAGAACAACGAGGAAATCAGGTTGGGAATTACGTTTGACCTGATTCCTCAAAGAGGATACGTAGGCGCTCCACGGCTCGGTCATAGTTTTGAAAAAAGAAAAAATCAAAAAAAAAATTCCCCAAGCGAGAAACTGGGGAAAAAGTTGTGTTTATTATAAATAAGTTTAGTTCCGAAGGTTGTAATTTTAAACCCAAGTTGATTTATTTTGAGCCTTTAACAACTTTTTCCTTCTAGCCCTATCCAAAATCCCACATTACGGTCCAAAGAAAGACCTTTTGACCGATCTTCAAAAGAGGCCAAATCAGGCAAATGAGAGAAGTCTTATCAGAACACAACACTCTGATTCCCAGCAGAAAAAACTATGATCCCCTGCAGAAAAGAAAATGAAAGAGTCTTAGCGGTAACACCCCAATCCCCAGCTGAAAAGTAATACAAATGAGAGAGTCTTATCGGTGAAAACCTTCACGGGCACCATGAGGCGATGAAAGCTGAGAGAAAAAACAAAATGAGAAAGGCTTGATAGTGAAAACCCTTCGGGCACTACAAGTCAAATAAGGGTGAGAATCAGATGGGGAACCACCAAACGAAGATCTTGAAAGACGATTGACGACGGAGGATAGGCCATATGTGCATGTCATGACCATTAGAGTCGGTATCCGCGTTTGATAGGGTTTTATTATATAGTTTCTCTTATTAGAGAGTCATTTTTTTCTTTGTCTTCTATTTTTGTTTCCTTTTATCTTTCTCCTTTCATCAAAAAAAAAAATTCCCCAGGAGAGTCTGTTTGGTCAGAACAAGTTAGAAATGACTTCAAAATCTGCCATCAGCTTTCCAATTACGCAAGACGGGATCTGAGTAGAGCATCCAAGTGGTATAAGCTAGGAAGGAACAAGCACAAAGGCCAGTGTCCAGGAGGATATTCCCCAGCAAGAGGAGATTGACAAAGGGATGGGTCAGTATCAAGGAGGATATCTCCATGCAAAAAGCGAAGGTTAATGACCTCAAGGCCAAAGCCAATGAGACTCAAAGGTCGGGAAAATGCCCATTCCCTATCTATGCCACAAAAGAAGGAGGAAAACCCCCAGCAGAAAGGATATTCCCAGTGACAAGGATGAACAAAGGAATTGGTTCATCAGTAAAACATGCAAGGTCCTCAAGCAGGGTCACTGTCATAGGAATTTGGGTGGTCAAGATTCCAGTGGAAAACAACGGTGAAAGGCTTGTGCATAAAGAGTCGTCAAGGAGGTCGGGGAAGCAAGAAAGGAAAAAACTATCCCCGGCAGGAATATCATCCCCAGCAAATAATAACATCCCCTACAAGTTTTGACAATGAAACGCAGAGCAGGGAAAGAGGAGGAGAACCATCCCCAGCAGGAGCATCACAACCAACCATCGCATTTTAAACTAACAAATTTTCTTTGATTTGAAGCAGAAAAAGGAAATGGCATTGATGGAAAGGCATGCCACGTAGAAAATTATCAAACTGGGGGAGAAAATTTTTCTTTCATTGGGAAAATTTTCTGGAAGTCAGGTATCCACTTGGGGAAGAAGAAAGATAACGCCAGTTTTAAGGGAAGTGGTCTTTGAACCAGTATTATCCCCATCGGTGTTGAAAGAAAGAAAACAACAAATTTTAATGAAAGGAGTTGTACCCCCAGTGGACAGAACAAAAAGGATGAAACTTGTGTTCAGAAAGAGCAAAAGCCAGTGTCATCCCCAGCAGCTTCCAGAAGAATGAAGCACCGATTTTGAAGGAATTAAATTTCCCCAGCAGCGCTATCCTCAACAACGTTATCCTTAGCTGATAACACTTTTATCCTAGCAGTGTTGACAGAAAAAAAAAGAGAATAAGAAAAAAAAATGGGAAGAAAGGAGATTCTCCCAGCATTTTATCCCCAGCAGGTACGTAAATAATTCCCCAGCAGTGTTATCCCCAACATCCGAGGGAAGACGACACGAGTTTGAGGGAATACATTTCATATTTTTGCATTTAGGCGCCCACCTGTATAACTAGGGAATACATTTCATGTCTTATCAATTAGGCGCTCACCTGTATAACTAGGGAATACATTTCATGTTTTTGCATTTAGGCGCCCACCTGTATAACTAGGGAATACATTTCATGTTTTTGCATTTAGGCGCCCACCTGTATAACTAGGGAATACATTTCATGTCTTTGCAATTAGGCGCCCACCTGTATAACTAGAGAATACATTTCATGTCTTAGCAATTAGGCGCCCACCTGTATAACTAGGGAATACATTTCATGTCTTAGCAATTAGGCGCCCACCTGTATAACTAGGGAATACATTTCATGTCTTAGCAATTAGACGCCCACCTGTATAACAAGAGGAATACATTTCACGTTTTTGGCATTAGGCGCCCACCTGTATAACAAGAGGAATGCATTTTCATGTCTTTACATTTTTATAGGCGCCCACCTGTATAACAAGGGAATACATTTCATGTCTTTGCATTAGGCGCCCACCTGTATAACAAGAGGAATACATTTCATGTTTTTACATTTTAGGCGCCCACCCGTATAAGAAGAGGAATACATTTCATGTTTTTCACATTTTTAGGCGCACACCTGTATAACAAGAGGAATACATTTCATATCTTTGCATTAGGCGCCCACCTGTATAACAAGAGGAATACATTTCATGTTTTTTACATTTTAGGCGCCCACCTATATAACAAGAGGAATCCATTTCATGTCTTTGCATTTAGGCGCCCACCTGTATAACAAGAGGAATACATTTCATGTTTTTTACATTTTAGGCACCCACCTGTATAACAAGAGGAATACCTTCCATGTCTTTACATTTTAGGCGCCCACCTGTATTACAAGAGGAATACATTTCATGTTTTTTACATTTTAGGCGCCCACCTGCATAACAAGAGGAATACCTTTCATGTCTTTACATTTTAGGCGCCCACCTGTATAACAAGAGGAATACATTTCATATTTTTTACATTATTAGGTGTCCACCTGTATAACAAGAGGAATACATTTCATGTCTTTGCATTTGGGCGCCCACCTGTATAACAAGGGAATACTTTTCATGTCTTACCAATTAGGCGCCCACCTGTATAACAAGGGAATATTTTTTAGTCTTTATATTTCACGTTTTGAAATCCGTAACCCACCAGAAGGCAGAAGGTTACCCCAGAAAATCCCCAGCATAAATCCAAATTCAGAAAACAGAAGGAAGGCAACTGTGGCTGGATGAAGGTAGTCCAGGTTTTGAAGGAAAAACAATTCAAACCTCACAAGAAGGGAAGAAGCAGTCCAAGTTCGGCAATCAGATGCCTACCTGGAGAATAAGAGAATTCACTTCAGAAAACAATTCAGTTAGTCACAATAAACAAAAAAAAAACAAAAAAGGCAAGAAGTCAATCCAAAATGCAGAAGTTGATGAAAGATCTACTCAAGACATGGTCAAGGTCACAAGAGCTACAAGCCTGGTCCTGATCCAGAAAGCCGAAGAAGATTGAACTAGCACCTACAACTAGCAAGTATCAAGGTTCAAATTCAGAGTCCGTATGAAGCACCAACCAATACTCAAGATCAAGCTTCAGAAGACTCATAGATAGGAATATTGTAACTAATAGCTGACAGGCTTAGTTAGTCTTTTTCAAATTTTGATTTTGATGTAATAGCAGGACCACGGACCGCAGCCTCGACAAGACGGAACCTCGACCGGCTCTTGACCTCGGTATACTCAGTCATCTCACTCACCTCCGAACTACACGTGGCCTGATTCCTTTATAGCCAAGGATATGTAGGCAGCTCAGATACCAGGGCTCGGTCACATTCTCTTCCTTTCCTTTAGTTTAGTCTCGCTAAATAAGGGTCAGGTCAAAAACCTGTCTAATCGTTCTTTGTCGGAAAACTCTTCGTGTTTCCAGTCAAAGAGGGGCAGCTGTAGACGTGTGATTTTTGACCCTCCCCAAGAATTTTTATATTTTTAGCGTAAAACATTTAATTCAGGCCTAATATAGCTATTTCAACTAATTTTGGCTCTTTTACTTTATTTCGTCACAAAATAAAAAATTACAAAAAAAAAAGGATATATAAATTTTAGTTTATGTATTTCTCATAAACTTAAAAAATACAAAAAATAGTATCTTATTTTATTATCTTTATATAAAAAACGAAAATTACAAAAATAGTTTCATTAATATTTTGTAGTTATTTTAACCTTGAAAATACAAAAATATCTTTGTTTTAATTGTAAGTCATATTTTAATAATTATTTTTCTATGTAGGATTAATTAAATAATATCGTGTTCGTATTCTCGGTTCCGGGCAAAGAATAATATTCGGGTTTAAACTACACGTTTTTAGGCCTAATTTTCTGACCTAGCCCATAACAACCTAAGCCCAATACCCATATCCAACCCCACTACCCTAAACCTTATAGTAGTGGGAGACACCTTTTGCACATTTTGTGCAAGGATTTACGGAAAAGATATACAATACACATATATAATATACATAAGAGGACTGGAATGAGAGGTCACGTTTTTAGCAAGGGAGGGCTAACGTTTTTAACAGAACAAAGATACACTGTTCGGTCTTCTTCATTTTGAAAAGGAAAACACAATACACGGATACAATACAAAGGGAAGGGATCACGTTTTGGAGGGTGACTGTTTTGATCTCCTTCTTCATTTTTGAAGAAGGAAAACCAACGAACACACTTTGGGGAAAAACATATACACAAAAACGTTTTGAAAAAAACATGCTGTTCATCTTCTTCATAGAAGAATTAACCAAAAACCCTACATAGATAACCTAGCTAAACACTCCAACCCCAAAATCCCAACAGCCCCACGTCGTCAACCATACTGAACGACCACCCCTGTCCGTCGTCCAGCTCCATCCACGCTGCCCGCCACTAGCTCCGCCAACGACCAGCCTTCAACGCCCAGCAGACCACCCTGCTGTCCGTCGTCACCAGCCAACAGCCTGTCTCCCTCACGCCATTGGTGTGGTCTGTTGGTTTTATTCGTCTCCGACCAGTGACGTCCAGCCAGCCTCCAAAACAACTCCAAATTGTCCATTATTGTCAAGGAGGTCGTTAGTTTTGTGTCTCTGGTTTGGTCCAAATTTTCCGGCGAGTCTCGAGTTTTTCCGAGTGAATCTCGACATACTGTTTCTACTTGTTATTAGTCAAAGTCCGGTCGAGGTTGTGTTCAGATTTCTGCTCGAGTTTTAAGCTCCCATTTCCGTCGAGATCCGTTCGAGGTGTGGTCTGTTGGTTTTATTCAGGTTCGATCGTTGTTCGAGTTTCAGTCGTAGCTTCGTTTTCCATCTGTTGTAGCTGCTGTAATTTAATATC
Organism: Nicotiana glauca; assembly: GCA_026770625.1. NCBI lineage: Eukaryota > Viridiplantae > Streptophyta > Magnoliopsida > Solanales > Solanaceae > Nicotiana > Nicotiana glauca. The sequence continues at coordinate 63,885 of MU700076.1, forward strand.
AAACGAGCTTCGTTGTACCAGGTTCGAATTTTCCCCCTCGTTCTATTACGCTATTGAAGCATGAATGTTTAAATGATGCAAACAAATGAATTGTTTTGACTGTTTTGTGTCTTACTATGAATTTATAGTATGTATATGCTTATGATTACATGTTTTTGTTATTTATAAAAGTTGTGTGAATAAAGTACATTTTCTTTACAATTTTTTTTTCGTGTAGTTATTGAGCTCCTTTACTGTTTAGTTAGCAAATTGATTAGTTCATGTAATCATGCTGTTTTATCTCAAATGTAGATTAAAAAATAATTTGCAAATGTGCTAGTTGCTTTAGGCACAATTAATAAATCGTTGTGACTATGGGTACGGTTCCCGTGACATAATTACGATGTCTAATTCTAAAATTAGGGGGTGCATTTTATGTAACCCGACTATAACGACTTTGAATAATAAAATTCGTTAGAAATCGATGTGTTCCATTAGTTGAATTTTTCATGTCCTCACAAAGTAGAAAATTGTAGTTGCCTTAGGTTTGCCATTTAAAACAATAAATGAGATGAGCCTCGCAAAACAAAATATATAAATTGCGGGGCCCTCATAAATATATATATTAAAAATACTTAGACTTCGGGATGAGCCGTTAAGCGAATTTCACGGTCTTCTCAAAATAATAACGCGTTAGTAGCTTTAGGCGCGTATTTAATAATGTTATCTCCCTAAACTCGGGTGCACATTTATGTGACCCAAATCCAAATCTCAACGAAATTGAAATGTGTCAATAACCATGGGTGTATTAATGTGATGTGGTTCGAGACCCGTTTTCACGACGTTGAAGTCTTTTAAAAAATAATAATAATAAAAGCGATTCAAAGTTAAAATTGGCACATAGGTTCAAATGTTTTAAAATCAGATAATTAAGCCGAATATAACAGTTGAGCGACCGTGCTAGAACCACGGAACTCAGGAATGCCTAACACCTTCTTCCGGGTTAACAGAATTCCTTATCCGAATTTCTGGTGCGCAGACTGTAATATAGAGTCAATCTTTTCCTCGATTCGGGATTCAACCGGTGACTTGGGACAACATTAATCTCCCAAGTGAAGAATCTGAATCTTAATAATAAATTCCATTTCGATTGTCCTTTAATTGGAAAAAACTTCCATCTACCACGCCCTTCGCGGGGTGCGGTAGCGCCAAAAGGAGGTGCGACAAAGTAGCTCAAAATATGGGTACAAATATAAGAACTATCATAGCATAAAACTTAGCAATCAACTCAAGGCATATCATAGGCTAAGCACTACCCGAGCATGAATAATACCTTGGTGCACACACATAGGCCCAATCCCTACATACGTGTGTCACCCATCGCACGTAGCTATTACAAATAACTTTGGAAACTAGTGCCTCAACCAAGTTTAGGTAAGATAATTACCTCAAGCAAGACAAAATAATACTCCATAAAATGCCATCTCGTGCGAGTCGAACTCTGAACGACTCAAACTAAACAAAAGCATCTCAAAGTCATCGAATAATGCCATATGAGACAAACCCAACCGATAAGGGCTGAATCTTTAATAAAACACTAAATGTCAACAAAAATGTTAACCCAGGCCACGCCCCAGAACTCGATAAACTTAAGAATTCAGACAACCCATTCGAATATGAGTCCAACCATACTAATTTCATCCAATTCCAACTCCGAGTTGATTTTCAGAACTCAATTATGCAATTTTAAAAATTTTAGACAAAAGCTCCCAAATTCTCATTTCGATTCATCAAACTATTGCCAAAAAAGATGGAATCATGTAAATTAATCTAATTCGATTAAAAAATACTTACCACATTCAAAGTTATGAAAATTCCATCTAAAATCGCCCGAATCCGAGCTCTTGATATCAAAATATGATAAAATTACTCAACTCTCGAAATATAAAGCTTCTACACAGCTCTTTCGCATATGCGATCCAAAAGTCGCTTCTGCGACACAAAATCTACTTTTGCGGATACCACTGAAGCCCTGACCTCTCGCACTTACAGAATAACTTTCTCTTTTGCGACGTCGGAGGTGCGAGGAATCCGTGCCTATGCACCACCTTCTAGCCTCCCCTTGCTTTTGCACCAAAAAGACGGCTTATACGGTCCCGCAAATACGCTAAACTCTCCGCATCTGCGAACTACTGCCCCAGCTACAAATTGTGATTCTCTGCCTCATCAACCGCATATGTGGCTCTGCACCTGTGCCCAAGGCTCCGTAGGTGCAACCACAGCAGATCCCTGCCAAAACCAACAATATCTAACCTGACAAAAAATGTTCTAAACCCCACCTAAATCTCACCCGAGCCCCTCGGGACCCTGTCCAATCATGCCATCAAGTTTCAAAACATAACACAGGCCTACTTGAGGCCTCAAACCACATAAAATAACATCAAAACCTTGAATCGTCGATCAAGATCAATCTCTTAAGTCCATAAATTTCAAACTTTGAACAAACGTTCAATTCAAACCTGGCCAATCCGGAATCTAAACAAACATTGCACGCAAGTCCCCAATGACAAAACAAACCTATTTCAACCCCCGGAATAACAATCTGAATCCGATAATATGGATGTCAACTCCCGATCAAACCTATAAACTTTCAAATTTTCGACTTGATAACTTTTGCCTATTAGAGCAAAAGCCTTCTAGAAAAATCCAAATAGAGATCCAGGCATATGACTAAGTCTAAAATTACCAGTAGGAACTAACAGAACCATAAAAACTCTGATCCGAGGTCAAATTCACAAAAGTAAACCTTGGTCAACTCTTCTAACTTAAAGTTTCCCAGTTGAGAATCACTTCTTCCAAATCAATCTTTAACTACTCGAAAATCAAAAGCGACGATACACGCAAATCATAATGCACCATATGAAGATAATCATGACCTCAACCCACAAAGTTGGATGAGAATAATTAAAACGACTGATTGGGTCGTTATATTGAGTGTATGACAGATGAATATACGGATGGTGATTGTGATGAAACTAGATCTAGATTCTGATCCTACGTTGTTGGAGTAGTGACAACTATTGCAGAGGATTCACTTTTTTAAATTGTTATTTTAGCAATTGGAGAAACATATTATAGCACACATTTAACTCAATTTCTCAATTGGAGTAACATATTACAGCACACATTTAACTCAATTTCTTCATTTGAGCATCAAATCTTCACAAAACATTGAGATTTAACCAGAAATAAAAGGTTGCCCTAAGACACTGATTTGAACAATAACTCCACTTGCTTATCCTAAATCGCCGAGTCAAGGAATGTTACCCAAAGCTCTGATACCATGTTAATTAAGCTCAGGTATGATGTCTAGCAAACGAGAGAAAGAAGATAAAGATCAGAGAAGAAATGATTCGTTGTAACTGAGATTGAAATATTCTCCAACATTACAGAAAATTAAACAACCTACTATTTATACAAGCCAAATAATACTCTCACTGCAGCTTAAGTTAATGCTAACTAATTCCAGCTTACTGACAGTTGGTTGTTGCCACTCTACTGACTTCTCCAACGAACCACTTCAATAATTTCACCGTCAATGCCTTACTCGTGAAAAAATATTTATTTAACCTCACCGTCAATACTTTACTCGTAGAATAGTTGAGATTAAAATCCTAAATATTAGAATTTTTAATTCGTAAAAAATTTACGGTCTCCTCAAATTAATATGTTTCTTCCCGTTTTCAAAAAGGAATTTCGTGTTTGTATTTGTAATAGTTACCAAAATAGCTGAAGATAAAGTTCAACTAAACTTTTGAAAGCTTTTTAATTAAACTAATCATTGATTGTTTCAATGTGTTCTTGAAGTCTTTCTTAGAACTCATCCACTGTTCAGAGGAAGAACAAATTGAATCTAGTATTGATCAGTAAGATACGCACAACTCCAACATTTTAATGGAAAATCTAGTAAAATTGTAAATTTCTGATGGTATCGTGTTATTAATTACTGATTTATAAAAGTAAAGCTTTAGTTGGTTTTAAAGTCTTAAATATTAGAATTTTATATATAGTTTAAATATGTAAAATTTAATAACCTAAATTTAATTAATTTTAAAGTCCTAAATATTAGAAAAATAATTAAAAATTAATATTTTGTCCAATATAAAATTTATTGTTAAAGGGTAATAAAGACTAACGATATTTTGTTAAGGAGTTTTGTGCTTTTAATATAACTAGTCTCTCGGCACGTGCGTTGCACGTGTATGCAAACTCGTTATTACATGATAATATCAATATTATTAAAAAAATCTTTTTTCTAGGACATATTTTGTATTTTTTCCTAAATGATCATGTACAAACTTTGTGCTAAACTTAAATTGTAATTTTTCTACAAGACTACATCAGTAATCAACCAAAGCTCTTTTAATTTAAAAGAGGAATAAAGTACAAGTTTCTGTGAATGATCAATGTAATTTATCATATGTTGACTTGCTTGTCGTGGTCAAGATTTTATTTAATTACATGTAAATATTTTTAATATATACTAGTTTTTCTGCACGTGTATTTTATATCATATTTTTACAAAATAAATACTAAAATTAATTACACTATAGGAAAGTAAGGAAACGGCGACATTAAATAAATGTCGTATTAGGTCACTTAAATGTCGTTAATTCATTTACCGACATTTAATTTACATTTGTACTAAATATCGTAAATTTCAATGTCGGAAATTTTCCGACATTTATGTTAATGTCGGTAAGAGATTTGCGACATTTATAAAATTGTCACTTAAAATTTATGACATTTAGCCTAATGTTGGTAAAAAATTTGCGACATGTATTTATAGCCTTTTGAAAATGTCACAATCATATTTCTGACATTTATATTAGAATGGAAATAAAAGATTCACGACATTTATTTATGAATTTTGGGAAATGTCATATCAAAATTTTCAACATTAAGGTTAATGTCAATACAAAATTAGTTGTTTCATAATGACATAAATATTTTATCAAGTCTGTGATTTCATAAATATGAAACGCCATATCAATGTAACGAATACAACATATATCTAAAGAAAATAACTCTTATTATTGTATCAAAAAGATAAAGTGATGATCGAATAAGCAGCAAAGTGATGATCGACTAAGCGTACTCCTTACAATTCAGATGGCATCAAATTAAATCATATCTCCATTACTAACTAAATCAAAAAAGACAAATCTTAAAACTAATTAAATCATAAAAGACGGAATTCATCATACACCTATGTTAAGATCACTCCTATTCCGAGCTAATTCCCTTTAACTTCCAGAATAAATTATACAATAAAGCTTTATGGATCCATCTTTCGAAAAGTCGAGCACTCCCTTGCTAGTAATTGATCTCCCATGCACCAAAAATACTGTACAAGAAGACCACATAAAAAAAATTATAGTAACTATATAGTAATAAAGAGAAAGAAGAGTGTCTTCTATACTTTTTCACAATTTACTCTCTTCTTTTTCTCCATGCCAGCTTCACTGTTTGCAATTTTTGATTATGTTAACCTGACAAAAAATATTAAACCATTCAAAACTTAGATTTGGTTATCAAGCTATATTAGAGAAACACCAAACACAAGACTTTAGAGACTGAACTTCCTAAAAAAAGCAGAATTTACAAGTTGATCCTAAAGAAATAAATGTTCTTTCAGCAAATTAAAAATGCTAATAATTGTTCCTGAGAAGCAGAATAAATTGCTAGTTAACAATATTAATCTCAGTTCTTTCTTAAAAATTTAACAGGGACAACAACATTAAAGAGAAAAAAAAACTTGAATCCTATAACTAGTTTACAACACTAGTACTCCTGCACTCTAAGGAAATGCTTCCCTTGTATATACAAATTGTGCTCGGAGTCAAGAGTTGATACATGGCAAATGATTAAATTATTGAACAGAAATAAAGATACACAGAATTATTTAACCAAAAGAGCACCACATGACGAATAAACCACATATCTTACGTACAAAGAATATGAAATAAGAAATACCTTGTAGGTGTTATTTTATGGAGAAGAGTTCTATCTTCTGCCACAACTTTGTGTCTCTTTCTCTGTCGAGCAAGAGAGTTAAATAACAATCACTATCAAATTCAAAAAGTAATCTAAGACCATTTTCTTGGCTGAAAATTCACATTTATACTTAATATATTCATTAAATTAGCCAAGGACTATTTTAGCAACATTATATTAAGAATATGACATGCAATAGCACACATTTTGCCTATTAGTCAATGAATGTTACCTCAATTGAATGTTCAAATGAACAATTCACCAGCTCTTTCCATCTTATCCTAGATAAGAATAATGGCCCATAATATACAAATCAAAGTGCAAAATTAAAAATAAGATGTAAATGAAACCTGAAAGAATTATCAATCCAATCTGACTAGAAGGCCAAATGTGTCGTGCTATGCAAAAGAGGCTAAGAATAATCTTTTTAACTGAACCATAAATTTGAACTACTTGAAATCCCAATGAAATATTGGATTACCTGAAATCACAACGAAACAGAGTTTAATAGCCAGAACCCACAGGTCATCCACGTGAATTTGCTATCTCATTCCAAAGCAGATCAAAAAGCAATTCTCTAAACAGAACTCAAACTCGAGTATCAAATTTAAATTTAACAATACAGTACTAAAACTTATACTCTTCTCAGTGTCCAACATGTCATAATAACGAAGTGTTGTAGTGCATTTAGCAGATACAAAATCTAAATTAAAAACTGAAAATAGATTGGCCAAAAACGAAGGTAGTTCCTAAAATTATCCTGCGTCATAAAATTAGTTCACAAGCATAAGGTGAAAAAAATATGTATTACAGCTTTGCATAGAATACCCTAATGCTCCACCCAAAAGTCAAAATTAAAGTAAATATTAATTGACAAAATTTCAAAACAAAAAATAAACATAAAAAATAGCAAACAAGGCGTCAATTAGGAATGATGATACTCGAAAATCTTGTTCTTGAATCTTATTAAATAAAGATAAAAATTTACAAGAGTTGAAATCCTTCATAGAAACATAGATCTCCGATTAAAATAGAAAACTCAGAATTCAAAAAAGAGATAGGGGAGTGTATATATATAAATAGAGAGAGAGATGAGTTAGGTTACCTGGAATGGTTGCCGATGATTGTGAGAGAGAGATAAGTTGGGTAGAGGCGATTGCAGTTCCTAAACTTCAATGCATAAGGGTTTTTTACTTAATTCATTAAGCCCTAAATTTTTCCTTATGGGAGGGAATAGGTTATTGTCGTAGGAAAAATGGGAGGGAAAGATAAAATACTAAAATTTTCATTTAATTACTGAAAAAAATATAGAGAAATTTCTAACATTTTTTATAAATGTTGTTAATTACTGACAAATATTATGACATTTGAAATAAATGTCACTATAACTGTGACATTTTGTATTAAATATCTTTATTTTTGCAACTCTTTCTTATAAATGTCATAAAATCCCCTTTTTCCGACATTTATTTTAAATGTCATTAAACAAACGTCGTCATATCTTATTTTTCTTGTAGTGTTAATACTTACATAACTGAAAAATATTTTATTTTATCATAAATTACATATTTAAATATGCCAAAAGCTAGCATTACTTTGTAACTTTAAGACCTATTTTATAAATAAAATAAAAAAGCACACTCTCCTACCAACTCGATCTCGGGTTTTCTAGGCATAACGTTACCAATTAAGTTTTGGTATAGTTTCTTTGAGTTTGATTGCTTCAATAGACGACGTAAAAAATATGATTTCTTGATCCATTTTTTTGCCTATATTCACCAGCCATAACATGATCAATTGCGCTTTGGCATAATTATTTTCTCAAGGTTGATTGTTCTTTTTTAATAAAATTCAAGCCTCACATTTTTATGTGATTGTACATGTCATGCACAAAATTAAGCTTCATAATATAAACCTACAAATAATTATTGCATTTATTCATCAATAAGTATTAAGAGCTCAAATCTACAAAAATAGATCATTTTTTATCCACTGAATGAAAATTAGATAATTAAGTATGATAAAATTAAGAAAAAAGGGTCATATATCTCCTGTACTTTCATATAATTCGGATTTCTTATTATTACTATTTTTTAAAAGAATTTAGAGCTTGATATCTTCATTGATTCGCCAGCAAATTCGTCACATTAGTATATCAGAACAAGGAGCTCTCCTCTCCCTATTTAACTAAATAGGACTTAGATAAAAGCAATTACATGACTTTACATAAAAATATTTATAAGATGTGAAAATAAATTTAAATGGGATTAGATTTTTTTTTATAAATGGGATTAGATAGAGGAAGCTTCGGAGGAATTGACACATTAATCAAAATGATGGTTGCTTTGTCCCTCTACTTTCCTAAAATGATTCGGGTATAATAAAAATATATTACTACTATTCCTAAGAAGTGTATAGTGTGTATGTAACTTGAAGAATGCAACAAACTAATTAAAAGCAGTAGAATGGGGACTAATAGAACTGTTGGTAAGTACATATGCAGTTTCATCTTTCTTAACTATATATTGACTTTTGTCTGCAAGAGCAAGAAGAAAATAATAGCAGAGTTATGAGTTATATGGCAATATATTTTGTAACGATTTGACTGGCCGTTTTGCCTTTTAGAACCCCTTCCTTCATATAAAATTTTTCGTTTTTGCTTTAGCTAACTTATAACTTGAGGGGACGGTTGGTTCGGGAGTTGGAAGAGTTTTGAGTAAAAATATGTCCATTCGTTTCTTTTGGATTCTCTTAAAAGACCAAGTTTGATTTCGGTTAAGTTGTTGGGAAAACGGATCCGGATTCGTGATTTGACGGTCTCAGAGGGTCCGTGAGAAAATATGGGACCTGGGCGTATGTCCGGAATCGAATTCCGAGGTCCCTAGCCCGAGTAATGAATTTTTATTTAAAATTGTTAAATTGAAGTTTTAAAGAATTAGAGAAACTAAGTATTCATTGATTTCCTAGGTGTCAGGCTCGGATTTTGGTTTCGAAATTTGGTACAGGTCCGTAATATCGTTTAAGACTTGCCCGTAAAATTTGGTGTCAATCCGAGTAGTTTAAGGGCGTTTTGACCTGTTAGAGGAGAATTAAGAACTTGAAGTTCATTAGTTTGATTCATTTGGTTTTAGGGAGTGATTCCTGGATTTAGCGTTGTTTTGAGTGTTCCGAGGGTTCGAATTGTTCTGTCTCGTGATTTTAGACTTGTCGGTATGTTCGGGCGGGGATTGGAAGCCCTGAGTGTCAAACGAACGAGGCTCGAGCGAAGTGGAAAAGTTGGAGAATATCTGAAGGGTGTTGCTTCTGTCTTAACCGAATATGCGGTTCTAGGGCCGCAGATGTGGGACAACAGGTGCGGTCCACCCTTCGCAGAAACGGTCAGTGGCCAGGCCAGGGGAAACTGCAGATGCAGTTGCAAAGCAGCAGAAGCGGGACCATGACCGCAGATGTGGTCCAGCTACTTTTGCCTAGTTCCGTAGATGCGGTCCTCCTTTCGCAGATGCGCGAACGCATCAGACCGCAAATGCGGAAATTGCTGGGCATTGAGTTCATTTAATTCGAACTCAAAGGCCATTTATTTCATTACTACTCTACACTTGGGTGATTTGAGGGCTTGCAAAGAGGGGATTTCAACATAGCATTGTGGGGTAAGTAATATCCACTCATCCTTAGTTTAAATACACTTACATTAGGTAGATTCAACACTAAAAACTAGGTAAAATCAAAGGGATTAGAGATAGACCTAAGGTTTTTATAAATTTAAGATTTAACCATAAAATGTGCTATGAAATGAAGTAGAAATCATATATTATTGATCCTTAGGTTACAGAGAATAACTTTCTTCGACAAATCTCGCAATTCGGGCACATGGGCCCGGGGTCGGAATTTAGAAAACTTGTGAAAAAAGGTTGAAAAATTATTTAAATAGTTAGAATTCGACCGTGTAAGCCTTTATTGACTAGTTCTAACTTTATCTAACTAGTTTGTGATCGTTCGGCTCCGAATTGAGGGCTTGGGCTTGTTCTTGATACTGGAAGTGCACCTTGGAGCGTGGTGAGTCTCATTTTTAACCTTCTAAGAGAGAATTGTCCCATAGGCATAATAATCGAATTATTTGTCATTGTATTCAGGGGCTACGTACGTACTAGGTGTCACACCTCCATTTTGCCCGCGCAGGGGTAGCAAGGGAGTTTTTCCAATTAAAGGACAATCGAAACGGGATTATTTATTAAAGAACGAGAGTCGCCACTTGAGAGATTTTATGGTGTCCCAAGTCACCGGTTTAATCCCGAATCGAGAAAAATATTGACCCTGTTTAACAGCCCGCACACCAGAAATCCGGATAAGGAATTCTGTTAACCCGGGAGAAGGTGTTAGGCATTCCCGAGTTCCGTGGTTCTAGCACAGTCGCTCAACTGTCATATTCGGATTAATTATCTGATTTTACAATTATGAACTTATGTGCAAATTTTAACTTTGAAACGCTTTTATTATTATTATTATTATTTTTTCGCAAAAGAATTGCAACGTTGTGAAAACATATCTCGAACTACGTCACAGTCAATGTACCCGTGGTTATCGACATATTTCAACTCTGTTGAGATTTGGATTTGGATCACATAAATGTGCACCCGAGTTTAGGAAGATAATATTATTAAAGTACGCACCTATAGAGTCTAACGCGTTATTATTTTTGAGAATGCCGTAAAATTTTCTAAGACGGCATGTCCCGAAGTCTATACAATTATTATATCCAATTATCGAGGGCCCCGCAGCTTGTGCGTTTTATTTGGCAAGGCTCATCTCGTTTATTTTTTAAAAGGATAATCCCAAAGTGACTATATTTTTCTGTTAAATTCGTCTCTAAAATAAAAGAGAAAAATCCTAATTAATTACATGCTTAAAAAAAAAGCGTAACATATTAATTGCTAGATTAAGATAAATGTTAACGGAAAGGAATATTACTAAAATTAAAATTAAAAATAAAATACGGAATCGACAAATAATATATTCAAAAGAAACTAATTATCCTATAACTAGTTTAAACTCA